>PVKS010014548.1:0-48068 GCA_004027875.1 Aplodontia rufa | reverse complement strand
AAAAAAAAAAAGAAAAAGAAAGAGGGACAGTGAGAGAGTAAGACAGAATCGATTTTGTTTAGTTTTTCATGTGACTTTTGTTGTTCCGACATTTCGTTTTGTACATGGTGCTAGGGTTCAAACCTGTGTCCTTGTGCATGCCAGGCAAGCACGTAACTGCCTGGTGATTCCCGCCCCCCTCACCATCTTTCCACACCCAGGAAATAATAAGTATCCTTGTTTTTTTTTCTTTCTTTCTTTTTAAAGAGAGAGGGACAGTGAGAGAGACAGAGAAAGAGAGAAACAACTTTATTGAGTTTTTCACATGGCCTTCGTTGCTCCAAAACTTAGTTGTGTACGTGGTGCTGGGATTTGAACCCGGGTCCTCGTGCTTGCCAGGCAAGCGCCGAAACCGCTGTCACCGCTCCAGCCCCAATCCTTGTTCTTTTCAATGGCTGCATGAACTTTCATTTTATAGATGACTCTTCTTTACTTACCCATTGTCCTTTTGATTTATTTAATCTCATCAGTAATATGTAGGAAATTCTGCTTTTGAGCTGCTGCCATGAGCATCTTGCTTTTTTCACCCATTTCTTGAACACCTTTTCATATCACATTAAATAGAGCTATGTTGGGTGGAGCGGTGGCTTGGCGGTTATGGTGCTTGCCTGGCACACGCAAGTCCTCTAGTTCAAACCCCAGTACCATGTGCAAAATGAAGTCTTAGAGCAACGAAAGCCACATGAAAAACTCAATAAAAATTTGTTTCTGTCTTTCTCTCTCTTGCTCTCTCTTACTGTCCCTCTCTCTTAAAAAAGAAAAAAAATAGAGCTTTGCCACTCTTTGACATAGCTTTGTATTAATTGGCTAGATCCTGATCATGACTTTTAAATTTAAATAATCTCTGTTGTCAGAAATTTGGATGGTTTCCACTTTTAACCATCACAACCAATGCTGGAACAATCTAGTTTTGTTTTGTTTTGTTTTGTTTTGTTTTGTTTTGCTGTGAGGTTGGAGGGCTGGAGCAGTGGCTCAGCAGTTAAAGTTCTTGCCTGGCACGTGCAAGGACCCAGGGGTTCGATTCCCAGTACTATGCACACAAGTAAATGTCAGAGAAACGAAGGCTGGATGGAAAAAATAGATAAAAATGATTCTCTTTTTCTCTCACTTTCTTTCTTTTTTTTTTTTTTGGCATTTAGAAGTACAGTTTAATACATGGAGCATCACTATATATCACCATTAAATTATATCAAGCTTCATTGTGATAACTTGCAGAGACCTTTCTTTGTGTTTGTGTGTGTGGGGAGGTACTGGGGATTGAACCTAGGGGTGCTCTACTGAGCCACTCTCTCACTTTCTTTTTAAAAAAATATTTAAAAAATTAAAATGAGGTGGTTTTCACTGTTAAACCATAAAATTCTGTGGGTTTTAATATATTTCAGCGTATTTAGTATGTTTACAATCTTGAACACTATTTAATTCCACAACATTGCTATTACCCCAGATAAGCCATACCCATTAGTAGTCCTTTCCCATTCCATCCTCCTCATAGTCTCTGGTAACCACTAATCTATTTTTCTGTCTCTGTGGATTTGACTGTTCTGGGTATTTCATATAAATGGCATCATATAATGTGTGATCTTTTGTAACTAGTCTCCTTCATAATGTTTTCAAGGTTCACCCATGTTTTAGCACATGTCAAATTTCATTTGTTTTGTTTTTAGGGTTTTTGTTTGTTTTGAGGTGCTGTGGATGGAACTCAGGGCCTCAGGCTTGCTAGGCAAGTGTTCTACCACTGACCTACATTCCTAACCCCCTGGTTTTAGTGTTCTTTTATGCAGCAATGGGGATTGAACCCAGGGGTGCTCTACCACTGAACCATATCCACAGCCCTTTTTCTGTATTTTGAGATAAGGTTTCCCTAAGTTGCCCAGGCTCACCTTAAACTTGCAATTCTCCTGCCTCAGCCTCCCAAGTTGTAGATATTACAGGTGTTCGACACTACCCAACTGCCTTGTTTTTCTTAAATGCTTCATTGTATTTTATTATATAGTTAAGCCATGATTTAACCCATCTTTTGGGGGATTTAAAAAAATTCCAGTCTTATTTGTTTGCTATGATCAGTGACGCTAAGGCTGGGAATGTATCTGAGTGGTAGTGTACTTGCCTAGAGTGCTTGAGGCCCTGGGGTGTTCCCAGCACTACAAAAAAAAAAAAAAATTTGAAAGCCAGGCTGGGTGTTTTGGCACATACCTGTAATCCCAGCAACTCAGGATGTGGAAGCAGGAGGAGCACAAGTTCAAGGCCAACCAGGGCAACTTAGCAAGACCCTGTCTCGAAATAAAATGTATATAAATAAAAAGAGATGGGAATGTATAGGTGAGTAGTAAAAGTACTCCATGTGTTTATATCATTGTGCCAACATGTAGGATAGTTTCCTAGAAAAGAGCCTGCCAAGTGGCAGTCATTACTGTCACTGGCATTTATACTTGACTGTCTCCCTCTTCCTGTTCCTGCAGCCCCTGCAGATCAAGTCAGTAGTGGCACCAGAGCACGTGAAGGGCTATATTTACGTGGAAGCCTACAAGCAGACCCATGTGAAGCAGGCCATCGAGGGTGTGGGCAACCTGAGGCTTGGTTACTGGAACCAACAGATGGTGCCCATCAAGGAGATGACAGATGTGCTCAAAGTGGTGAAGGAGGTGGCCAACCTGAAGCCAAAGTCCTGGGTCCGCCTCAAGAGAGGCATATACAAGGATGACATTGCTCAGGTACCAGGAGGTGGGGCAGCCAAGTGTCCAGGGCTCCTCTGTTCTGTCCTCTCCCTTCCTTTTGACTTCCCCATCCTCATTTGGAACGCAGAGAATAGAGCCCCACTCAGATTAGGGGAAGCAGAGCCTGCTGTTTTGTTCTGAGCACTCAGGAGATGGATGCCTGTCTCTTGTGCATGTTCAACGGTGTGTGTGAGTAAAGTTCTGAAGTGGGTGAGTGATAAACCATGTGGTGTTTTGCGGGGGGAGTGTGGTGGGCAAAAGGGGCAGCACATGGGAGCTGATGATCCCTAGCTGAAGCAGAGGGAGTGAGGGCAGGAGTGCAGGGAGGAGCTCAGCATGGTGCTGAGGCCTGGTGGTAGGCTTCACTTGGAGTAAGATGGGTTGTAAGGGACATGGACTGATTTGGGTTTACAGGATTACTCTGGTGACTTGAGAGTAGGCCATTATCCTCAGGCTGGGGCTACATTGTCCCCAGGAAATATTTGGCAGTTTCTTGAGATATTTTTGGTTATGTCACCTGGGGAGAGGTTGATGACTCTGGTATCTAGGTGGTAGAAGCCAGAGATGCTGGTGTCATCCCACAATGCACAGGGTAGCTGCCCACAACAAAGAGTGACCGCAAGATCAGTAGTGCTGATGCCAAGGAGCAGAGGAGCCTGGAATGGGCTCAGGGGCCATAGCAGGAACAGAAAGCTCCACGAGGAGGCTGCTGCCACAGCCCAGGTGGCAGGTACTTGTGGGACAGGACTGAGACTGTGGAAGAGGTCAGGATTTTGGAAGTAGAGCTGACAGGATCTGCTGACAGATTGGATATGAGTGTGCAAGAAGGAATTAAGAATGAATTCGGGGGGCTGGAGTGATGGCTCAGCAGTTACGGCGCTTGCCTGGCATGCACAAGTATGTGGGTTCAAACCCCAGCACTATGTACAAAGCAAAGTCTTGGAGCAATGAGGGCCACATGAAAAACTGCATAAAGTTAATTCTGTCTTTAAAAAAAAAATGAATCTGGGGCCAGGTGTGCTGGTTGGTACACATCTATAATCCCAGCTACTTGAGAGACTGAAGCAGGAGGAGCATAAATTGAAGGCCAGCCTCAGCAACTTATTTTTTTGGTTAGAGAGGGACAGTAAGAAAATTAATTTTATTTAGTTTTTCATGCAGCTTTTGTTGCTCTGACACTTCATTGTGTACATGGTGCTGGGGTTTGAACCCCGGTCCTAGCGTATGCCAGGCAAGCACTATAACTGCTGAGCCACCACTCCAGCCCCTTCAGCAACCTCTTGAAATCCTGTCTCAAAAAATGAAAAGGAAAAAAAAAAATGAAAAGGGCTGTGGCTGTGTCTTAGTGCTGAAGTACCTCCGTGTTCAATCCCTAGTACCAAAAAGAAAGCAAGAAAGACTCTCCAGGTTGTGTGCCTGAACAAAAGAACGAAGTGAATGAAATGGGAGGGAGCTGGGAGAGGGGCAGGCTGGGGATAACATTTGCTTAGCTGTGGCTACCCTGGGCTTTCGGGCCCTTTCAGTCACATGAATATGTTAGGCCGGCAGTGGATATTCAGTACCAGAGCTGGGGGAGACAGTCAGGCTAGAGAGGGGCTTCTGAGTGTTGTCAATGGTCTGAAATCTTCCACATCAACTCTACCCCTTTCTGGTACCTGCCCTGCAGTGTCTGGGTTCAGGGAGGGAGGACCAGACCTGCTGACCTGTCTGTCCCACACAGGTTGACTATGTGGAGCCCAGCCAAAACACCATCTCCCTGAAGATGATCCCTCGCATTGACTATGACCGCATCAAGGCCCGCATGAGCTTGGTACCATAGGGGTGTGCTGTACTGTTGGGGGGACATTTGATCCTGCTGGTGGCCCACCCTCTTCCCTCACGTTTCCACCCATGGCTCTGTCCTCTGCAGAAAGACTGGTTTGCTAAACGGAAGAAGTTCAAGAGGCCTCCACAAAGGCTCTTTGATGCTGAGAAGATCAGGTGAGAGTTCACATGTGCTTGGGGCTGAAAAGTGGGGTCCCTGGGGTCTGTGGTGCAGTATGCCTTTGAAGTCTGCTCTGCGAATCCGGGCCCCCACAAGGGTAGTTTGTGGTGATGGGCTGAGTGATACAGCCTCAGGCAAATTAATTCACATTCCTGTGCCTCAGTTTCCTTTGCTACAAAGATTGATTATAGCTGGTTGTTTATAGCTGGGCGTTCTAGTGCAGGCCTGTAATCCTAGTGACTCGGAATGCTAAAGGCAGGAGTATTAACAAGTTAAAGGCTGGCCCTCAGCAACTTAGTGAGATCCTGTCTCAAAAAAGAAAAAGGACTGGGGATGTAGCTCATTGGTAAAGCACCCTTGGATTCAATCTCCAGTAACCCTCCTCACCCCCCCAAAAAGGTTCATAATGATAATTGATGATGATGACAACCCTGGCTTCCCTAGATTATAGTGAAAATTGAATTAATATGTATATGTGCCCAGAACAGCACTCAGCAGGTAGTGAGGGTGGTTAATGATTTCACGTATTAAAATGGGATTTATGGATCACATCAGACTTAAATGAAGTCACTAACCCTGATCTGCCTACCTGAGGTAGGGGTGTAGAGCCTGTACCTTCATGATGACGCCCATCCTTCCTAGAGGATAGCAGATTGCAGCCCAGGCTGCCACCACGTGGGGCTGGCTGGGGCTCTGTCGGCAAGGGCTGGTAGGAATGATGCAAGGGGCAGGACAGTACTGCTGCTCTCAAAGAGAAACACACAGAGGAACAGACCAGGTCTCTGGTGCTGTTCACCCAGCTGTTGGGTCAACAGAATAGCGTGCTCTTCTGGTCTTCCCATCAGCCCTCTACTTGGGACGGGATAAGTATGGTTCACTCTGCCATGCAGTAAAGGAGTGCTGGTGCAAGAGGCCACACTAACACTCTTCCCTTCTGGTCCTGTTCTGGAACCAACTGTGTATGAACCAACTAGTCAGGTTTCTTTTCTTCTGTTCGGTACTGCCAATGGAACCCAGGTCCTTGGGCATGCTAAGTGCGTGCCTACAACTGAACTGCATCCCCAGCCCCCCAGGCAGGATTTCTTTCCGGCATAGACTGGATTGGAGAATGTACCTGTCATTCTTTACCCAAGGGCCATGATAACACTTCACGTCTGAATTAGACTGATTCACACCATCAGTCTCTGCTGAACCAGTGCTCTTTTTTTTTTTTTTTTTTTTTAAGAGAAGGACAGAGAGAAACAGAGACAGAATTTTTATTGAGTTTTTCACATGGCTTCCGTTACTCTGACACTTAATTGTGTACGTGGGTGATGGGGTTTGAACCCGTGAACTTGCACATGCTGGGCAAGCGCCGTAACTGCAGAGCCACCGCTCCAGCCCATGAACCAGTGTTCTTTTATTGCATGCCACAGAGCCAACGATACTCATCCCGTCCCCAGCAGAAGACTGGTGGGGTTGCCTGACATGGCTAGCAGGGCACACTACTTCCCTGAACTAACTCACCTTGTAAAGAGATGCTTGGGTGAATGGCAGCAGGGATCTAGCCTATTCCTCTTGTATATTTCCATTTTGGAGAGTGGCAGCTACTGTCCTGCCCCTTCTGGGAGCCTGGAGCAGGAACAAGGCACCAGTCCTCTATATGCAGGTTAAGGGGCACGGATGGAGCAGGAGCTGGGTAGTTAAGGTACAGGCTGGAGTCAATCCCCACTTGCCTGTGTTTGAATCCTAATCCTCAAACTTTCTGGTTTGGTCACCCTGGGCTTATTTCCTGAGCCTGTCTCCTCTTCTGGAAGATGAGCACAAATCTGATGTCACAGGGCTTGGGGGGACTTCAGTAAGGATGTGAATATGCAGGCTGGGCCATGGTGAGTGCTCCACAAATCCTGTCATCAGTGTCTGATACTAATGGGTTGTGGTGGACACTGTCTAGGGGAGACCAGTAAAGAAGTCATCAACATGCTAGTTAGGAGAGCAAAATAAGTAGCTCTTCAAGTGATGATGCATGTGCTGGTTAAAAATACGGGGCAGCCTGGAGTATTGGCTGAGCGGTTGGAGCGCTTGGCTGGCATGTGCAGGGACCTGAGTTTGAGCCCCAGCATCACGTACACAACTAAGTGTCGGGAGAAACAAAGGCCAGATGAAAAAATTAACGAAGTTGATTCATTCTCTCTCTGTCTCTCTCTCTCTCTCTGTCCTCCTCTCCCTCTCTCCACCTCTCTCCCCCCTTCCCTCCCTCCCTCTCCTTCCCTTCCCCCGCCCTCAGTCACTCTCTCGATCTTCTCTCCTGCTCTTTTTTTAAAAAAAAAAAAAAAAAGAGGGGTGATGGGACAGGGCATGGGACTGTGTGTTCCTCCATCGGGGCCACCTTTGGTGTCTATGAGAAGTCCTGCCTAGAGGCTATTTCCTAGAGGCTGGGTAGGACTTCCTGTTGTCCACTTCCTTCTTTGCCAACAAGAATTATCCTCTTTGTGACACTCTCTCCTGCTTTCTTCCCCCCTACAAAATCCCAGGTCCCTGGGAGGTGATGTTGCCTCTGATGGTGACTTCCTCATCTTCGAGGGGAACCGTTATAGCCGAAAGGGCTTTCTTTTCAAAAGCTTTGCCATGTCTGCTGTGGTAAGGGTTCTTGAAGGGCATTACTCGTGGGGTGGGGGAGCTTCTCCCTCTTGCAGTCCTGGCCCCAGGGCAGTGGGTTGTCTGTGGTTGTCCTGGGGAGGGGTTTTTAGTGCTGGGCCATGCCACTGACCTCCACCTACCTCTGCCACTGCTCTGGGGGCTCAGATCACAGAAGGTGTGAAGCCCACGCTGTCTGAGCTAGAGAAGTTTGAAGACCAGCCAGAGGGCATCGACCTGGAAGTGGTGACAGAAAGCACAGGTATCTGCCCCTGTCAATGTGCAGGGCCGGGGAGAAGGGTGGGTGGTCTGGGGGTGGCTGCATGGTCAGCCTTGCAACTGTCACCACAGGGAAGGAGCGGGAGCACAATTTCCAACCAGGGGACAATGTGGAGGTGTGTGAAGGTGAGCTCATCAACCTGCAGGGCAAGGTCCTCAGTGTGGATGGCAACAAAATCACCATCATGCCCAAGCATGAGGACCTCAAGGTGAGTGCACACACAGAGCTCTGGCTGGAGTTGGGTCCGAGTGGGATGAAGAGTTTGGGGCCCATCTGGCTGTGTGGATGTCTAGCTTCTGTCTTCAAAGAGGCCAGGTCTTTGAATATTCCCAGTGAGAGGGCTGTGACGAGGTGATAACAGGTGTGACTTGGGCCGGGTCAGGTTGGGGTGTGTGCAGGGCCTGCTTTCATGATTTTGGGGAAGAGATGTAAGTTATATTTCTGGGGGCCTGGTGTGTAGGTTCTCTCTGTGTTCAGGGAACTCGTGGGGTGTGTCTTTGGTGATTGGGGTGTGGATATATGGAGTGTGTGTTCCAAGTCTCTGTCCTGGGGTGTGAGGGAGAGCAGTGTAATAGGCACACACAGGCATGCACACCTGCATGCATCCAAGGAAGAAGTGTATGTCCAAGAAACATCTCTTGGTAGACTGGGTAGTGGAAAGGCTTGTCTCATGTCTGTTACAGTAGGGTGATGGCCTATTTATGTTTCCAAGCAGGCTATCTGGGTGTGTACTGGGTTGCTGGCTTGATTAGCCATGGGGCAGCTGAGGGTGGAAGCTTAGAGGCGTGTTAGAGACAGTGTGTTAGAGACTGTGTGTGTGTGTGTGTGTGTGTGTGTGTGTGTTTGTCTGTCTGTCTGTCTGTCTGTGTGTGTCTGAAAGATGGTGCAGGCCAGTGTGGTATGTCTGAGCTTATGCTGTCTCTGGGTGGGTCTGAAGGCTTGTCTAGAAGGGCTTTGTATGTCTGGGGACAAGCTGTCTCTGGATCTTAATGGCTGGCTGGCTCTTTTTGGGGTAAAGCATTGTCCAGTTCCAGGTCCTGTGTGGGCGTCAGCTGTTTCCAGGGCCATCAGGTAGTCAGAGGTGGGTAGCCTGGAGTGGGTTTCAGCCTGGATCTCTTCCAGGAACATGAGTGTATTGTGAAGAAGGGAGGGGCAGGCAGATTAGGCAGGTTGTGGTTTTTCCTCTCACCTGCTCGCTTTCCCCACACCCAATTCCCTAGGACATGCTGGAGTTCCCAGCCCAGGAACTCAGGAAGTACTTCAAGATGGGGGACCATGTGAAGGTGATTGCTGGCCGATTTGAGGGCGACACAGGCCTCATTGTGCGGGTGGAGGAGAACTTCATCATTCTCTTCTCTGACCTCACCATGCATGAGGTAGGTGTATGGAAGGTTGCAGCGGAGGGTGTCCGTGCTGAAAGAAGACCCAGTGGACAGGTCACTCAAAGCCTGCTCATCCTCCCACCATCTTCTGGCAGCTGAAGGTGCTCCCCCGGGACCTGCAGCTGTGCTCTGAGACAGCCTCAGGTGTGGATGTGGGGGGCCAGCATGAATGGGGTGAACTGGTGCAACTGGACCCCCGGACCGTAGGTGTCATCGTGCGACTGGAGCGGGAGACCTTCCAGGTGTGTGCCACACTCCGTGGTGGGGGCTTAATTTTAGGGGTTTCCTCTCATGAGCTCCTCATCCTGGGAGAAGGCAGAGCTGAATTGCAGACTTGACTCTGTTAACTAAAGACTGGTTGTGTGACAAGTGGAGAGTCCTTTATCCTCTCTGTGCTTTAGTTTGATACCCAGTAAGATAATAGCAGCATCCACTTCATTAGCCCTGAATGATTTCCTTGAGTTCAGATATATACACTGGCATTTGGTGCTCTCAGGGATAGAGTACTGCTTTCTGCCCTTCACCCTTTCTTGTGGATGTGTGAGTCAGAGAGCACGGGGCCTAGGACCCTGGATTGTGGATCCATGTCTCAGCTCTGCTGCCTCTGTGCTGTGTGATCCTGACCTAGAGAATCACCGTCTCTGGGCTTTCAGTTTCTCTCACTGTAAGGTAGGAATCACGGTAGCATCCAGCTCAGGGAGGTTTGTGTGAAGAATGTAGGTTGGGCCTGGCACAGAGTAATGGGTAAACACAGGTCCCTGATGCTCAGCCAGGAGATGGAGTATCTTCCCAAAGGGTGTTTTGGAATGATTGGGAATATTTCGGGTTGACTCAGTGCCTGGGGGTGATGCTCTGATTTTGCCAGCCCCATAGCCAAGAAGCCTAGATATTCTGCAGAGGTTAGGACAGTCTCCCATGAGAAAAGATTATCCCATTTAGGACAGCCCTGCTCATGTCACCCCTGTCTACTCTCACTCTTTTGGCACCCTCCTTCTCCCTTTGTAGGTGCTGAACATGTATGGGAAGGTGGTGACTGTCAGGCACCAGGCTGTGACTCAGAAGAAGGACAAACGCTTTGCTGTGGCTCTGGACTCTGAACAGAACAATATCCATGTGAAAGATATTGTCAAGGTCATTGACGGCCCCCACTCGGTAAGCATAAGCTCCTGACTGGCTGAATCTGAAAGTTGGAGTAGGATGCGGCATGTCCTAGGGAGTGACTCTTCTCTCCCTGCCTAGGACCGGGAGGGTGAGATTCGCCATCTGTACCACAGCTTTGCCTTCCTGCATTGCAAAAAGCTGGTGGAGAATGGAGGCATGTTCGTCTGCAAGACCCGCCACCTGGTGCTGGCTGGGGGTTTGAAGGTGAGGTGGGCATGGTGGGACCCTATCTGTTGGGTACCCAGCCCAACTGTATGCCTTCCCTGGGCCCAAGAGTAACAAGATTGGACTTGTGTGGGGATAGGAGAGCAGGTGTCATTGTCACGTTGTTGAAGAAGCATGAGATAAATGTTTACTTGGGTTTCTGAGTTGCTCACCCAGTCATTCCATTCATTCAAGTTTATTGAGCACCACCTGTTGGGCACCAGACACTGGAGAAACAGCAGTGCCTGAGACAGAAATCTCTACCCTCCTAGAGCTGTTACTGCAGAGGCCAGCAGATCCATAGGTGCACAAGTGGTACAGTGTGAAGTGATTGCAGCCAGCAGCGAAGCAGAGTGGGTGGAAGGACAGACTCTCAGAGGGAACATCTGAACAGAGAGTGAAGGGATGGAGAGCCATGGGGATGATTGGGGGTGCGGATAGCAGGTGCACAGGCCCTGAGGTGGGACTTACAGGAAAGTTGAATAAGCATAAGAAAGGAACTCTGGACTGGGTGCCAGGGACCAGGAGGTAATCTCAGGGCCCTGCAGATGAGATGATGAATTTTTATGGCTTGTAGTTTTTATGTCATTAGGGACTTAAATTTCTGACTAGCCACATTCAGTCCAACTCCTTGGCTAGGGGAAGTCCAGGCCTCTCAATCTGCCACAATGGCAGATGGATGGCAGTTCCCACAAAGGGAAATGGAGGCAGTATTACCCGAAGAAGGAGGTAGGGCTGCAGGGAAGTTCAAGCAGGAATCATCCTACGTGGAGGAAGTCAGTGTGGTGTGGACCGGAGACCTGTCACCCAGGCCCTGCAATTCACTCTTTGCCCCTTCCCTAGCCCCGAGACGTGACTAACCTCACTGTGGGTGGCTTTGTTCCTATGAGCCCCCGGATCAGCAGTCCCATGCACCCCAGCACTGGAGGTAAGAGAGGATCAGAGGATGGAGATATCTCTGGGGGATGGGAAGGGGTGGAGTGAAACTGTGGTTGTTCACCCCCAAATGCTCATGGGGTGGGGTGGACAGAGGAAGCTCTAAACCAACATTCAAGCAGATGAAGAGGGGGTTGAAGGTCCCCTGGCTGTGGGCATAGTATGAGAGGGGAGGGCATGGTCATGGAGGACTGGTAACATTCTCTTCCCTTTCTAGGTCAGCATGGAGGCTTTGGTAGTCCAGGTGGTGGTGGTGGCATGAGCAGGGGTCGAGGGCGGAGAGACAATGAGCTCATTGGCCAGACTGTGCGGATCTCCCAGGGACCGTACAAAGGTGATCTGCAAGCCCATGTGGAGGCCTGGGGAGGGGCAAAGTGGGGGAATCCCCACAGACTGACCGCCTGCCTCCCGCAGGCTACATTGGTGTGGTGAAGGATGCCACCGAGTCCACAGCCCGTGTAGAGCTTCACTCCACCTGCCAGACCATCTCTGTTGACCGCCAGCGTCTCACAACTGTGTATGGACTGGGCCAGGGGAAAGCCAGGATTGGGGGTGTGGGTGATGAGAGGGCCCCACCCACACACTTGTGTCCACAGTGGCTCACGGCGTCCTGGTGGCATGACCACAACCTATGGACGGACACCCATGTATGGCTCCCAGACACCCATGTATGGCTCTGGCTCCCGCACACCCATGTATGGGTCCCAGACACCTCTCCAGGATGGTGAGTATACCCGGGGGTGGTGAGGAAGGGCTGTGGGGGGACGGGGTAGGACAGAGCAATGAGCACAAACAATCTCTCCCGTTACAGGCAGCCGCACCCCACATTATGGCTCACAGACACCCCTACATGATGGCAGCCGCACTCCTGCCCAGAGTGGGGCATGGGACCCCAACAACCCCAATACACCATCAAGGTGAGGACCAGGTTCTGAGGCATAGGGTGTGTGAGTAGTTATTCTGTGGCATCTGGGGGACAGAAGGAATAGAACTCTATGGAATGTACCTGAAGTCCCCACTCTCAGCCCTGGGCAGGAGTGGGTTGGGGTGGGGCAAAAAAATCTTCATTCCAACCACCTCAGGTAGCAGCTGCCCTTAAAGCTCTGAGTGGAGATTACTGGGTCTATGACTTTGGACAGGTGGCTTCCCCAGTCTGCATCAGTCTTAGCTCTTGAATGGTGTTAATGTCAGGAAGACCTCTGCTGGGGCTTCTGTGAGAATGAAGTTGCCTCAGTTTGGGGCATGATGTGTATGTTGCCTTTCTGGAACCATCTGCCGCATTATCACCACCAGTTCTTCTCAACTGACTTTTGTCCCCAACAGGGCTGAAGAAGAATATGAGTATGCCTTTGATGATGAACCTACCCCATCTCCACAGGCCTATGGGGGAACACCCAACCCCCAAACACCTGGCTACCCAGACCCCTCATCCCCCCAGGTCAATCCACAGTATAACCCGCAGACTCCAGGGACACCGGCCATGTGAGTCCGCTGGTCCTAACCCTGATTAAACCTGCTCAGGCCCTCCTACAGCCCCACATCCTGTGCATTCCCTAACCCCAACAAATGCCCCTTCTCTCTTCTGTCTGCAGGTACAACACAGACCAGTTCTCCCCCTATGCTGCTCCCTCCCCTCAAGGCTCCTACCAGCCTAGCCCCAGTCCCCAGAGCTACCATCAGGTGGCGCCAAGCCCAGCAGGCTACCAAAACACCCATTCACCAGCCAGCTACCACCCCACACCCTCGCCCATGGCTTATCAGGTACTGGTCAGCTTGCATGCTCTAAAGGACAGTGTGCTAGAATGGGCTGGAGTTTATAGGCATGGCTAGGCCAAATGATGGTACCAGTGACACTGTCGTTTTCCCTGCAGGCAAGCCCCAGCCCTAGTCCAGTTGGCTACAGTCCGATGACACCTGGAGCTCCCTCTCCTGGTGGATACAACCCGCACACACCTGGCTCAGGCATTGAGCAGAACTCTAGTGACTGGGTAACCACTGACATCCAGGTGAAGGTGCGGGACACCTACCTGGACACACAGGTGGTGGGGCAGACAGGAGTCATCCGTAGTGTCACGGTACGTTGGGATCAGAGTGGTGGGTGGGCAGGTGTCCTCTTCCTGGGGGCCAATTTTTGTCCTTTTTTTTTTTCCTTTTCAACTAACTACATTATCAGATTCATCCATAGGTGGACAGACAGACATAGGGTTTGGGCTGCAACTCCATGGCATGGGGATTTCTGCCTGCTACACTCACAGCTGAGGCCTGTGGACTGAAACAAAGAATGTGCTTAATTTTTGTTTATAGTCCTTTGAGATCAGCTCAGTAAATGTGTGTTTTTTTTTTTTAAGAGAAGGACAGAGAGAGAGAATCAATTTTTATTGAGTTTTTAACATGGCCCTCGTTGCTCACTTAGTTGTGTATGTGGGTGCTGGGGTTTGAACCCACAGACTCACGCATGCCAGGCAAGTGCCGTAACCGCTGAGCCACTGCTCCAGCCCTGGGTAAAATGTTTTGAGGGCCCTGTCTGGGCCAGGCATGGTGTCAGGCACCCATACCCCTGGGCTCTACTCTCCCTTCTTCAGACTCACCAACTTCAGGACCTTCGCACCTGTATGTCTTACTTCCATGCCTGCTCACCCTTCAGGGGAGCATCTAAGTGTAGATGCTGTCAGGTCTGGGTCTTACACATCTAGGTAATTCTTCATGTATGCTGCCTAAAAGGTTAAAAGTTTACCGTGGTATGATTCTTTTATTGTAAATGTTGACTGAATTAATTAAACACCAGAAACTAAAGACACTCTAGACCCCGCCCTCATAGACCTCACGTGTGGAGGGAGGTGCGCAGACATATCCCCTGTGACAGTTACAGTCCAGAGTGGACACAGCTGGGATGAGGCAAACCCAGAGGGCCAGAGGAGCTAGGTAAACCAGAAGAGCACCTTACCCAACTTTGGGGGGAAACTTTTGAGCCAAGACCTGAATGTAAAGAGGAGTTAGGCCAAGAAAAGGCCTGGGGGTAAGCGAGTTCCAGTATGGGGAGCTGCACGTGCAGAGGCCTGCTGCTGAAAGATAGCCTGGCATACTCCAGGAGAGGGAATGTGTTCATTGCAGCTGGAACACAAATAGCCAAGGGGAAAGTGTGCAGCAAGGCTGAAGAAGTGGCTGAGCCAGGTCACATGCCAGGCTGGAGAACTCGGGACTGTCAAGAGGGCAATGGAGAAACATGGAGGAACATAAGCAGGGGAGAGATGATATTGGATCTATGGTTTTGAACTAGTTCTCCATGTTGCAGTATCAGGGTTGGATTGGAGGTGGTGAGACTGGAGTCTTGGAACCCAGATGGAGGTGGGGAGGTCAGGTTGCCCTGTGGTCATACCCTGGGGAAGGAAGGAGGAACAGAGGTGTGAGAGAAGACCCTTAAGAGGTTGAATGGACAGGCTTCAGAGATGGAGGGTTGTTGGTGATGGAGGTGAGAAAGAGGAGGTCCAGAGCTTGATTGGGTACTGCGGGGCTATCCCTGAGACCAGGGCCCAAGAGGACGAGCAGGTTCAAAGAAGCTGAGGCTGTTTGAGAACAGGAAAAATCAAGGGCCTTCCAATTGATCTCTTTTGGCCTTGGCCTAAGTAAGCTTCATTCTGGTGTTTCCCTAACTGATCTGGTAACCCCGCCCACCCTCCAGGTCTTGGATCCAGGCACAGCCTTGGCCCTCCTTGCTCTCTTATCACTTTGGGATTAGGTTTTCAGAATGAGCCTTTACCCTGTGTCCCCTGGAGGGTGGGCCTTTGTCCTGTGTTGGGAACAGGACAGGCTGACCATGCTGTCCCCACCTTGCAGGGAGGCATGTGCTCTGTGTACCTGAAGGATAGTGAGAAGGTTGTCAGCATTTCCAGTGAGCACCTGGAACCCATCACCCCCACCAAGAACAACAAGGTAGGGCAGGGGACAGGGGTGAGGGATGTTATAGGCTGTTGACATGGGACTTGATTGTCCACCGTCTTCAGGTAAAGGTTATCCTGGGCGAGGATCGAGAAGCCACAGGAGTCCTGCTGAGCATTGATGGTGAGGATGGCATCGTCCGCATGGACCTTGATGAGCAGCTCAAGATCCTCAACCTCCGCTTCCTGGGGAAGCTCCTTGAGGCCTAAGGCAGGCAGGGGAGGTAGAATTCAGCAGATGATCTGGCACATGAAGAGGACCCTCCTTCCTTTCCTGGCCCTTGACCCTAACACAATCCTGGGCTTTGAGTAGGGCTACGCTGGTCATTTTGGAGTTTCTTTATCTTCTCTGGGTTTCCATCTTCTTTCTCCCTGATGCTAATCAGAATCAGAGTAGAGTCTTGGGAAGGGTCTCCCACTTCTAACACCTCCTACCTACCCCTAGCTTGCTTTTGTGTTATGGTCTTTCAATAAAAAGAAGCTGTTTGGTCAAAGCTCTGTGTGTGTGTGTTTTGTAGGGGAGATCTTGTTTGTAGGTGGAGTTATCTGCAGAGCCCATTACTTCCTGTGTGGTCTGGGGAAATAACTGGATCCTAACCAGTTTCCCATCTAGAAAATGAGTGCCTAGGAGGGCTCTTGAGAGGGTGGATGAGAGACATTGTAGAGGTGACTGAGACATGGCTAAGTGAAAATCACAGTTTAGACCTAAATTTCTCCTAGCAGCTTGATGATAGCCCTTTTGAGTTCTGAAAGCAGTGACACCAGAAATACTGGAGCTTGTCTAACTTGGACAGGAGTGGGAGCAATGTAAAGAATGCGGCTTTGTACCTTGAACTTCCTGTTCCTCATTTGATAATGACATCTTTTTACAAATATAACAGTATTCTAAAATATTACAGGGGCTGGAGCTGTGGCTCAGTGGTATGGCACTTCCCTGGCATGTGTGAGGACCCAGATTCAAACCCCAGCACCACATACACAACAAAAACCAGATGAAAAACTAAATAAAAATTGATGCTCTTTCTCTCTCTTCCTCTCAAAAAAAAAAAAAAAAAAAAATCATGAAGATCCTTGTCCCCACTGGGAAGTACCAGACAGGACCAACTTGAGCAGTACCCCTTTCCTCCAGGCATAACCACACCCTGGATTCTGTGTATCTTTACATGCTTGACTGTACTTTCACTACATTAGTATTTTGTTTTTAGAGTTTACATAAGTTGTCAGAGTTTTTCCCCACTGAAAATGATTTGGAAAACACTCATCGTGGCTTTTGCAACCTCAGATTAGTTGATTTCTTGCTCCCTGTCAATAAGCCCTATTGCGTCCCCCTCACTTTATAGAAATTCATGCTAAGTGGGGCAAGAAGGGCTCTGA
The DNA here is from genome assembly GCA_004027875.1 of Aplodontia rufa. Classification (NCBI taxonomy): domain Eukaryota; kingdom Metazoa; phylum Chordata; class Mammalia; order Rodentia; family Aplodontiidae; genus Aplodontia; species Aplodontia rufa. Next base: position 31,443 of record PVKS010014548.1, on the reverse strand, counting down.
TGAGGGAAAGAAGGCAGATTCCCACCTCACAGCTGCACAGGAGTATAGGAGTTTCTGAGGGCTGATTTTCAGCCTTCCAAGCCGGTTTCCACTTGTGATGACTGGGAAGTGAAGTCAGGACCTTCTCAGGAGAGAGCTGCCATTGGACAAATCAGGCAACCACTGCGTTCCTTAATTATGGCCTCAGCTTTACCTACAAGCAATGGACGTGATCCCTGTCCTTGCCAGGTCCAGTTGCAGAACTGGTTCCCTACGACTTGAGGGTGGCAACGTGCAAGGTAGTTGTTCCAAGTGGTGCGTCTACGGACAGTCAATAGAGAAAGACTAGCGCACCTGCGGCAATCCGCCCGGAGTCTTTTGTCTCTCTCCGGCTCCTGTCCACTCACCTCCCCTCTGCGCCCTCATTGGCCGCAGCCTCGGTCCAGGGCGGGAGAAGAGGGAACGAGTGGGCGGAGCCTTGTGGCGTCAGCGCAAGATGGCGGCCTCGGCGGCGCTGTTCTCGCGCTTGCGGAGCGGGCTTGGGCTCGGCGCGCGGGGGCTGTGCACGAGGCTAGCGACGCCGCCCCCCAGGGCCCCAGACCAGGTGAGCTGAATAGGGGTTGAGCCCCGGGTACAGGGGCCCCTCCCTGAAATTTCGGACGTATAGCTGCCGCCCGGCGTTTCTGGGATGCTGCACCTCTGGGTTGCTGAGTGGAACTCCGCCTGCTTTTGGGGGCGCTTCCCTGCCTGACAGGGTGGACATCTGCTCCCTGGCTGGATGTTGGGGACCCAAGTGCATCCTCTGGCTCTCACCTCCCACCCACGTGGGCGCCGGTGGAGGTCATCTCTCTCCCTGTGTCAGTGACCACTCAGGTGATAACTCGAGGGGGAGGGACCCGGGACGCTGGGGTTCCTGCCTGGCCTTGCGGGTATTTTCTTCGTGTTGGTGGTGGTAGCGAGTAGACGTCCGGGCTTCCGTTTCCACCTACTTTCATGTCGACAGACCCAGCCTTTCTGACCTCCAATCCATCACTTCCGTACCCTATTACCCCAAGGTCCACACAAGTTGTTCCTCCCTGTCCTCACTCCTGTCCCTTTTTTCCCTAGACTTGCTACCTTGAGCCTTAGGAATCAGTTTTGCCCGTGTACTTCAGGCACCCCAATGTTTTAGGCGACTTGAGTCCTTATTTTCCCTGACCTACTTTTTCAGGCTCCAGACCCTCCCGTCCTGTTGCCTCCAGGGTCCTGGGTAAACTTTTTAATCCCTGGATTTACTGCCCAGCACAGTCTAGTTTTGACCCTCTGAGCGGTCCATCTCTCAGCTGCCCTTCCTTGGACCGCACTGGGGGCTATGTGGGTGTCTGGTTCTTGGCTCTTGATCTTGATTCTTTGAACAGAGTAGAGGTCAGAGTATCCTGACCTTGTCTCTCTTGGCTAACCGCCTTCCTCCCGCCCCACCCCCCCTGCACAGGCTGCAGAGATTGGAAGTCATGGGAGCACTAAGGCCCAGGGGCCACAGCAGCAGCCAGGCTCAGAAGGACCCAGCTATGCCAAAAAAGTTGCACTTTGGCTTGCTGGTCTGCTTGGGGCCGGTGGGACTGTGAGCATCGTCTATATTTTCGGTGAGAGACAAACCCCTGACCCCCAGTTTTGTTCAGCTTGCTTTCCAAATTCCACTGTGGAACCTCCCCCTCTCTCCTGTAGTGGCTTCATTCGTCTTCATTCTCTAGCCTCTCAGTAAGGGCTGCCAACTAGGACACCTATGTTGAAAACTGGAGAAGTCTCATTTCTTCTCCCTTTCTGTCTGTCTCTAGCTGTTTTCTGTACCAGGCTACAGGGAACCAGGTGGAAGAAGGGAATATGGAGGATAGGCCTGCACCAGCCTCCTAAGCTGTCTTCCTTAACACCCACCACAGTCTACTTCCTTGAATCCAGGAGGCATACTTCTAGCCCTCTGCCCTCATACCCAGGGGTCCTGGGCCCTCTCCACCCTCAAGACTCAGGAGATAGTAGCCCCCCCCCCATTTCTCTTATTTATTTGTCTCCCTTGCAGGAAACAACCCTCTGGATGAAAATGGTGCCAAGGTGAGGGGGAATGAGGCCTTGCCAGGAGTCCATCCTGTGTGAGAGTGGGTTCCCTTTGGTCTGCTTAGGCTTGTCTCTGTCTGGAGAGCATGTCCCTTCCACAGACCTTCACCTACTCCTCTCAGGGGCCTTGGAGAACCTTTTCTGGGTGTGAATGGGGTCCTGCCTCTGCCTTCCCAAACCTTTCATTTTTCTCTCCACCTCCCAGATTCCTGATGAGTTCGACAATGGTGAGTAAACAAGCAGCTTCTGGGGTCCCCTGGCATCTCCTAACAGTGCCACAAACAGGCACAGTTGCCCTCCCCATCTGGTGTCCCTGCCCCTCCTCCTTCTATTGGGGGGCACCAGCTGAGGGGGAGGCAGCTGGATGTCTGGGGGGAGGGGTGTTACAAAGCTCCAGCCCCCTTTGCTGGCCCCTCGGCCCAGGAGCAGATGGTCAGGGACAGATGGGGGAGGGGAGCATGGGTAGGAGGGCTTGGGGAGACAGGGCAGTCTATCCCCAGACACATGGCTTCCTGTGCCTTAGATCTGAGCATCTGCAACCCCTAACCCCCTCCTCTTTATGACAGTGTCCTTTTTCCCCCCTGAGCTCCTATCCCATCAGGCTCCTCATTTTCAAAACAAAGCCTCTTTCCTCCCTTCTGCTCTGATTAACCAGCTTTTTATGGCGAGCTTCTAACAACTTGGACAGTGGAGAGTAGTTGTCAATTCTATCACACCTGGCCCTTCCCAAGAGAGAAGTAAAATCAGTGGGTCCAGAAAGCCACCAGTTTGTGCCGGGGAAGTTTGCGAACAGTCATATTAGCATAGCGATTGTTTCACACTAGGCAGGTGGGGTAAGTGCTGTTTTAACTGGGCAGATTAAAATCATAGTGGCTTAAACAAACCAATATACTGATTTAAATTGGGCAGGTAGACATGCAGTTTTGAAATATGTATGTTAACCAGGCATGACAGCACTCGCCTATAATCCCAGCAGCTTGGGAGACTGAGGCAGGAAGGTCACAAGTTCAAGGCCACCCTGAGCAACTTGGCGAGGCCCTACACAACTTAGACCTTGTTTCAAAATAAATATGAAAAATGGCTGGGGATGTGGCTCAGTGCTTAAGCACCCCTGGGTTCAATCCCTGGTACCAAAAAAGTTGAAGTGTGCATGTTAACTAGTTTAACTGGTTTAAAAACTGTGGGGTTTTGTTGTTGTTTAAGAGAGAGGGACAGGGTCTGGAGCAGTGGCTCAGTGATTACAGTGCTTGCCTGGCATGTGCAAGTTCAAACCCCAGCAACCCACATACACAACTAAGTGTCAGAGCAATGAAAGCCAAATGAAAAACTCAATAAAAACTGATTCTGTCTTCTCTCTCTCTCTCAGTGTCCTTCTCTCTTTAAAAAAAAAAGAGAGAGAGAGCGGCAGTGAAAGAGAGAATAAATTATGTTTATTTTTTCATCTGGCCTTTATTTCGCTAACATTTTGTTGTATATATGGTGTTGGGGTTTGAATGGGAGTCCTCGTGCATGCCAGGCAAGAGCTCCAACCACTGAGCTACCACTCCAGTGCCAAATATTGTTGTGTTTAAGAGTCAGGCCCAGAGGTAGAACTGGACTGAAAATGTTGCCTTCAAGTAAGCAGTCCTGGAAGTTTACAGTTTTAAACTGAATTCAGTGTATTTGTTTAAACCAGGATTTTTCACCTTCGTCCTATTGACGCTTTGGACTAGATCAGTCTTTGCTGTGTGGGGACTGTCCTGTGCATTGTAGGATGTTTAGCAGCACCCAGGATACCTGTCCACCAGATGCCAGAATCATGGCAATCAAAACTGTCCCTATGGGCTAGCATATGGCTCAGTGGTAGAGCCCATGCTTAGTATCTGTGAGATCCTGGATTCCAGCACCAAAAATAAAAGTCTCCAGACATTGCCAAATTTACCAGGGGAGGGTGAGATAAAATTGCTCTGAGTTGAGAACCTCTGGTTTAAAGTACACAGATGTATATGTGTTAATTGTGGTACAGACTACCACCCTGGCCTAAAGCAGACAGATCTGGAGGCTTAGTGGTTCAGAATGGACTGAACACTGGCATAAGGTCAGCAGATTTGTTTGTCTGAATTTTAAGTGGGCTGAAGTGTGAGTGTTCTATTTTATGTCTGACATGGTATATGGAAATAAATATTCAAGTTAAAACTGGGTAAGTGAATAAATCTCTTCATTCCCACCTGGAATGAAGGCATTTCATTGCCTTCTACCTTTGGACCTAGAAATAAACTGATTCAAACCAGATAGGTTTTGTGTCCAGTAGATCATAAACCCCTGTTCTGTTTGGGAGTTCAAGCAGTAGCTTATCTCAGAATCCTTTGTGCCTCACATTCTAGATCCAATTTTGGTACAACAGCTGCGTCGGACATACAAATATTTCAAAGATTATAGACAGGTAAGCAGGGACCTGGGCCTTGTCCCCATTCCTCCATCCCCAACTCCTGGCTTCTGTGTCACGCACCTTTGTTCCTTCTTTCTCACAGATGATCATTGAGCCCACCAGCCCCTGCCTTCTCCCGGACCCTCTGCGGGAGCCCTACTACCAGCCACCCTACACACTCGTCTTGGAGCTCACCGGTGTCCTCTTGCACCCTGAGTGGTCGGTGTGTCTCGGGGAAGGCAGCGGGGTAGACCTGCACGGTGGTGGGTGGGTGGGGTGCCGTGGCCCCAGCCCCAGCTCTGTGGTGTCACCTTGGGGAAAACTTGTCTCTTCTTGCTGCCTCACTTTTAGCTCCCACTCTAGGGCTGTCGTGGGTATGCCTGGGCACACAAGAAGTGTGCCGAAAGAGTCAGCTCGTGCTCCAGATTCTAATTCACAGCCTGTATATTCCCAAACCCCCAAGAAGAGAGAGAACCCAGCCTCTGGGAATCCTCTGGCTGGGTCTAGGGCCTCTGGGGACCTCTTAGTCTCAGTGGCTCTTTGTCTTCATCTCCCCAGCTGGCTACTGGCTGGAGGTTTAAGAAACGCCCAGGCATCGAGACCTTGTTCCAGCAGCTTGCACCTTTGTATGAAATTGTCATCTTTACATCAGAGACTGGCATGGTGAGGCTCTGGGGCAGAGGAGTCATGGTCAGTGTGGAGGGAGCAAGAGAGATCTTGTGGGCCAGGCCCAGCCTGACCTTTCTTTGATCCTCCCAGACTGCATTTCCACTCATCGACAGCGTGGACCCCCATGGCTTCATCTCCTACCGCCTGTTCCGGGATGCCACGAGATACATGGACGGACACCATGTTAAGGTGGGCCTCTGGGATGGGTTTGGGGGTGCTTGCACTGCCAGAAAGAGAGCCCTGCTCCATTTCTAGCCTCAGCCCTGTTTGTGGTTCTGTCCAGATCTAATTCTCCTGGCAGGACATGAGCTAGGCAGGACCTTTTGGCTCTTCCTCCAGAATCTGAAGTAGTGGGGGGAAATGGAGTCTCCCTAAAGAAGACAGTTGTGGGTAAGGGGTAGGGATGTGGGGTTTTGCCTCTGTGTCTGTAACTGTGAGTCAGGGGGCCATGTGTAATGACAATAGCTTTTGTGAGCTTGTGTTTGGGCTTCTTTTTTTTTTTTTTTAAAGAGAGAAACAACTTTATTTAGTTTTTCACATGGCCTTCATTGCTGCAACACTTAGTTGTGTACGTGGTGCTGGGGTTTGAACCCAGGTTCTTGTGCTTGCCAGGCAAGCGCCGAAACCGCTGAGCCACCGCTCCAGCCCTGTTTGGGCTTCTTTTGGTTTGGGGTTTATTCCTGTGGCCAGTAAACATATCCAGCTGTCTGGGTCTGGCTCCCGGATTCCCTGTGTCCAGGCATCTGTTGGGTTTCTGCCTGGGACCTGGTGGGTCTGGGGGTTCTGTTGGGGATTCAGCAGGTGTCTGGACTGTGACTATAGGTCTGTGTCTGTCTGTGTAAGTCCCTGTGTGTTGCTGTGGGTTCATCTGCACTTTTTTTTTTTTTTTTTTTTTTTTTTTTTTTTTTTTTTTGGTGAAAGGCTCCTAGACCTGCAGCACATCACAGTCACCTGGGGCAAGGGTTGAACACGCGGGGCCCACTCCCTCCAAGTGAGCCAAGTCCACCTCTGGGTCTGGGAGTTGGTGTGACTAGCTCCCTGAGAGGCCGAGGACCCTGCAGTCCAAGTCTTGGAAGTGTGCTGTGGTGGTGCCAGTGTGCACCATGCTCTGTGCGCTGCTCCTCGAGAGGGCAGAGGCACAGGCGGTGACCTGTTCTGTCACCCACTTCCAGGACATTTCGTGTCTGAACCGGGACCCAGCCCGAGTGGTAGTCGTGGACTGCAAGAAGGAAGCCTTCCGCCTGCAGCCCTACAATGGCGTTGCCCTGCGGCCGTGGGACGGGAACTCTGATGACCGGGTCTTGTTGGACCTGTCTGCCTTCCTGAAGAGTGAGGCTGATCCCAGACCCCTTACCCTCTGGCCCCAGGGACACTGACCCTCAAGACGATGACAGATGCTTGATTCTGGCTTGTCTTTTCAAAACTGGCAGTCAGACGAGGTCCTGGGTTCAGTCTCCAGTCTTGGAGAGGCAAAGGCTGGCATTTGAGGTGCAGGAGGTCCCTGAGCATCTTCCAAAGACTTCCTGGAGTGTCTGGGTGCTCCTCTGGAGTGTTTAGGGGCTACTTGGGAATGTTCAGGGGAGCCCTTTTATAGAGTATTGAGAAGCATTCCAGGGAGTGTTGACTCTGCGTCTGACCTTTACCCCGTGGGCCCTGCCTCCCTCAGGCCTCAAGCCTTGCTGACCACATCCTATTGTGCCCACAGCCATTGCACTGAACCAAGTGGAGGACGTCCGGACTGTGCTGGAGCACTATGCCCTGGAGGATGATCCACTGGAGGCTTTCAAACAGCGGCAGAGCCAGCTGGAACAGGTTGGGATCCAGATCCCAACACCCATCATTACTTCGGAGGCTCCCAAAGGAGGCTCCCTGGAGCATGGCAGCTCCACACTGTCCCCTGGCTGGCTATGTGACCTTGGCAAATACCTTCTCTCCTTTGCCTGTCTGTCTATAATGGGGGTGGTGGCCTGTCCCTGCGGCCTGCTCTCAGAGTTGGAGGCAGCCAACAGCAAGCATTTGAGATAGGTCTGGAAAAGGAGTGTCTTGATGGTTGTCAGTTGTACTGGGGGCATCTTATGGAGGTAGAATTTGGGTTTAGATCAAGTCTGGAGAGAGGTGTCCGTGGCCACTTGGCCCAAGGGTCTGAGGAAGGGATTCTGCTGGTCTAGGAGGGACATTGGAAGTATGGATTGAGTCTAAGAAAAGATGTTCGGGGTCTAGGCTGAGGTCAGTCAGATTCTGGGTTGGCTTCTTGGGGGCAGAGCTAGAGTCCCAGAGTGCCCAGAGAAGACCCTAGAGATTTGGGTCAGGGGTTCCCCCATGCTAGGCACTGGGCACTCAAAGTAGGGTGAGGCAGTCTGGTGAAGAAGGCTATGGAATTTGGGCCTGAGGTCTCTGCAGTATCCAGGTTGGGGTCTAAGGTCTGAGATAGGATCCCAGGCTTCAGGGTAGGGCCTTGGGATCAGGCGTAGGGCTCGGAGAGTTTACAGCCCAAGAACTGCTGAGGTTCATGGCTGAAAATCTGAAGGACCTGGGATTTGAGTCTGGTGTCTCCCAGATCTCTGAGACTGAGCTACTGTGATTAGCTGGCCCTTGCCAGGGTCGGGACTGTCTGGGGTCCTTCTGCATGTGGGCTGCTCTTCTCTTTGGGGAAGGGAGTCTGGGCTGGGTCAAAGTTTAAAGGGAGGATGCCCCTGGGCTGAGGGCTGGGGCTCTGGTAATATGGGAGATCCTGCCTACAGCCAGCTGACTCTCCTCCTCCTCTCCCCTGCCTCAGGAAGAACAGCAGCGCCTGGCTGAGCTCTCCAAGTCCAACAAGCAGAACCTCTTCTTCGGCTCTCTCACCAGCCGCTTGTGGCCTCGCTCCAAACAGCCCTAACCTTTGGGCCTTCTCAAACTCACTGCCTGGGTCCAGGCCCTCAGGCCTCAGTGCTCCCAGACCAAGGCTTGGGCAGCCACTTGTCCAATAAAGTGCATCCCAGATGCCACAACTCCTGTGTCCGGAGAGTCTCCAGATGGGGCATCAGGGTGAGGTCCGGGACTTGGGTTATCATCTCACAATAGCCAATGGACTGTCAGCCACAGAGTGGGTACTTTGTTGGATCAGGGTTGGTTTGGGCCTGGTAATCTGAAAACCTGGGTCTCTCCTTGACTGTGTCTTCCCATATGCTGTATGATCTGCAAAAAGTGCATCTCCCAGGCTTCAGATTCCTTGCATGTGGAGAAAAAAAGAGGATGGGGCTTTAAAGATAGGTAGCTACCATGAAAATAAAGGCAAGTTGAGCTCTGGTTGTCTAGAGATGGTCCCACCTCATGCGGACAGCTGCTCGCCTCCAGCCAGCTGAGGCCCCATGGGAAGGTGGGTCTGGATTGTTCTCTTCTAGTTTTTCAACAAAAGCCAAAAACCGGGATTCTGTATTTTGAGATGGAGGTGTCACTATGCTGCCCAAACTGGTCTTGAATTCCTAGGCTTGAACGGTCTTCTTGCCTCTTGGCCTCCAGCCTAGGTGGGGCTACAGAACTGTGCTACAGTGTCACCCAGAAGTTGGAATTTTTACATTAAATCTCTTCTGTTTATTTTCTGCAGTGCTGGGGGTGGAACCCAGGGCCTCATGCCTGCTAGGCCCAGTGCTCTGCAGCTGAGCTCTTCCTCTCCGGCCAGCAGTGGCAGTGCTGTGCAGTGGCCCTCAGCTGATGTTTATTCCACATGGAAGCTTATTTCACACTCTCTGCCTGTGCCGTCCAGTGTGGTGACATTGCCCAACGTGGGGCTGTGGAGTAATCGAAATGTGGCTAGTGTGGATGAAGTGAATTTAAAAATTTAAATGGCCACGTGCATTTCCTGGCTCCCATGTTGGACACCATAGCTATGTATTGTTGAAGAGTAAAAGTTCTAGACTGTCAAGGTTCCAATCCACACTGCCACTTCCTGGCTGGCCTTGTGATCCTGGGCAAGTTACTTTGCCTCTTGGTTCCTCAGTTTCTATATCTATAATAGTTCCCGTCTCAGACAGGGATTAGAAGCAGAGCCGCTTCCACATAGGCATTCAAATGGTAGCTGTATGAATCTAAGGAAGTAAAATGGTGATGTTGGTCCCTTAGAGTGGTTGTCAGGAATGTGAAATAAACCTACATGGGACCTGTTAGGCCACGCTGGTTCTCAGATTGAAATCTATTGGCCTTTTTTGATTTGAAATATCTTCCAAGCCTACCCAATCCAGCTGGCATCTAGTGCTGGTACCAAATATTTTTAAAAGGACTTTCTTCGTGTTTCTTACGACAATTGAGTTTGAAACCACAGGCCGGCCAGGTGCCATGGTGCACGCTGGTAATCCTAGCAAATCAGGCGACTGAGGCAAGAGGATCAAATTTCAAGGCCAGAGTCAGGAATTTGGTAAGACGCTGTAAAAATCATAACTAAATAATAAATAAAAAGGGTTGGGGATGTAGCTCTGTGGTATAGCACCTGTGGGTTCAGTCAGAAAAAAGGATCATGGGTGTTTGCAAAGACAATCTTTGTACCAGTGCTCCAGCCGTGGGGTACTGTTCATAATCCAGGGAGTGGTCCCTGTCCTCAGGGCTCCCTACTTTGGGAAAGTTCCTGGATGGAAGGAGGGCCCATGTTTGCTTTGCATGTGGGTTTGAAAAATGGAGACAACAGGTGGGGACTAAGCTTCTGTGCTTGAGTAATGTGTCCCAGGGGAGTGGGCGGTGGACAGGGAGCACACCACCATTTGTGCCTCCACGGAGGGAGACATGCTGTGTTCTGGAACCTTCTGAGGGGCCTTTGCAAGGGCACTCTGGGTCGTGCATGCTTTAGTGCTCATTGGGTCCCCCCAGAACTTTCTTCCCCTTCGTGCTAGCTCACTCCTTGTGCTTTCAGGTGGCGCCTGCTCAAAGAATGAGGGAAAGAGGGGAGGAAAGGATTTGACTGGTGCACAGAAGGCCTCAGACACTGCTCATGTGACATGGCCAGGTGACCCTGGGCCGGGTCTTGGCCTTTATTTTCACTCCCACAGGGGTTAATACTGGCTCCTCTTGGTTGGCTTACTGACAGCACATACCTGCGATGCAACCACTGCCAGTCCTGGGGTGCAGAAGTGGACAAAAGCGATGGGCTGGAGCGGTGGCTCAGGGGCTGGAGTGCTTGCCTGGCATGCTCAAGAACCCGGGTTTGAACCCCAGCACCACGTACATATACAACTGAGTGTCAGAGAAACAAAGATCAGATGAAAAAATGAATAAAAATGATTCTCACTTTCTCCCTCTCTCTCTCTCAAAAAAATGAAGAGCTGGGGAGCTTTGCCCTCATGGGGAGCTGGCATTTCGGCAGAGGAGATCGACAGTGCTCAGGTGTTGCTTGGGGTGCTCAGTGGATAAAGTGCTTACTTTTGTAAGCAGTGCTCCGAGGCACATGCTTGCAATCAGTTCCAGTGACTCAGGAGGCTGAGGCAAGAGATCAAAAGCTTGAGGCTGTCCTCAGCAATTTAGTGAGACAGACCCTATCTGAAAAGAACTCTCCCAAGTGTGGTGGCACACTGTAATCCCAGTGACACGGAGGCTGAGGCAGGAGGATCGCAAATTCAAAGACAGCCTCAGCAACTTAGCAAGGCCCTGAGTAACTTAGACCCTGTCTGAAAATGAAGTATAAAAAGTGCTGGGTACGTGGCTCAGCCTTAGGAGCGTTTGCCTGGCATGTGCGAGGACCCGGGTTCAAACTCCAGCATCACATACACAAATAAGGTGAGCAAAACAAAGGACAGTTGGAAAAAATTTTAAAAATTGATGACTCTTAAAAAAATGGGAAAAATGCCTTTTAGAAAGTAGGGCTGTGGGGGCGCTGGGGATGTGGCTCAATGGTTAAGCGTCCCCAGATTCAATCCCTGATATAAAAAAAAATTTTTTTTAAAAGGACGGGTGTAGCTCTATGTAAAGTGCCCCTGGGTTCAATCCTCAGTAATGGGGGGTGGGAAGTTGAAAGAAAATAAGGGGAGACAGGGGTTTGGGGACTTGGAATGCTACTTTAGACTTGATGGAGTGGTCAGGAAAGGCTCCTTGGGAAGATACAGCTGAACAAAGCCCAGAACATGAGAGAGTCACGAGCATGTGGGTGTGCCAGGCACGGCCACCTCAGGACCTTGGCACTTGACCTTCCTTTGGAGGCATGTTTTCTCCTAGGATTCCTGATCTCTGACCTAAAATCTTACTCTCAAGTTACCCAGGGCAGAAATCTGCCTTCTCCCACAGCTGATTCTAATAGTTGCCCAAATTCCGTTTGAATTTGATGGGAAGCCCACTCTTCCAACTAACCCTAATTTCTGCCCAATAATTAAGGCACAGGACGGCCCTTTTCTTTGGAGGCTTTATAATCCAAGCAGGGAGGATGTGGAACAAGGACCTCAAATGTCAGTCTCAGAAACCTGTAATATATTTTGAAAGCATTGGGGAGTCACAGGAGAGTATGCAGGGGAAGGACTTGGCCAGATTTGTGCTCTGAAAGACCCCACTGGCCAGCGTGGTCAGGGCAAGGTGCGGGAGGCACAGGCCGAGTAGTGTGGATCCAGCACAGAGGAGTAGCTAGGGCTCTGGGAGCTTAGAGGGGATGCCTGGTCCCCTTGGAGAGGGTGACCCTGCAGCTGGGGATGTGTGTATGGGGAGGGAGCAAAAAGACAAACAGAATGAAAAGGAGGCCTGGGATGTTCTGGATGAGCTGACCCACAGCCTTGCCTGGCTCAGAACCCTCCCCTGACTCTCAGGATTAAGAGAAAACTGGTCAGAACGGTGGCTCAGAGCTACTGTGCTTGTCTGGCAAGGGCAAGGACCCAAGTTTGGACGCCAGCGCGACATACACAAGGAAGTGTCAGAGCAACCAAAGCCACATGAAAAACTAATAAAACTGATTCTCTCTTTCTCTCACTGTCCCTGTCTCTTAAAAAGAAAAGAAAGGAAACTCTGGATTGGCATACCTCTATGAATTACAAAACGATCACTACTGTATACCTGACTGCATTCCTCTAGAAGACAAAGATGTATTTTCATTCAACCTGTATTTCCCCTGAAACTTATTAGCCTCTAAGTACTAATCTCAGCCCCCCCTGCCCCTGGAGAAAGAAAACGAGTCTCCTCGACCTAACGGGCTTCGCCCTGAGCACAGTGACTATGATCAGGGCTAGAACATCTGCTCCTAACTGGTGTTTTTTTCCTGTGTTTCTGAAATACTAAGGGGCTTCTGAGGGCTCTGGGGCTGTCCCCGCTTTCGTCCTGGGGTGGGAGAGAGGGCTTCTGGTGCGTGAAGACGAATTTCCTGCCCATTTGCGCCTCACACCTTCCAGAAGCCAAACGGGCAGCCCAGCTGCGGCCGAGGGGGAGGGGCGCGGCCGCCCGGCAGATGGCGACATTTACATACAGCTGAGAGTCCGCCTTAAGGCTGGGACTCCTGGCCCTGGCGTCTGGTGATGCGGGGATTTGGAAGGGTGGCTTTGTTATGAGGAGGCAGAACACACACGAGGCCTTCCCCCCCCCCCGCGCGCGCACACCCGGGTCCACAAAGAACCTCGGATCGTCGTCTTATTCATTCACAGCTACAGCGTGGACCTCCCAAACCCAGTTCACACACACACACAGCCCTCAGTCATTCACAACCTCACAAGTCCTCTACCACACACGTACACAGCCAGCTAGAGGCACCTGAGTCGGAGTCCCAGGCTCGTACGACTGACTACACACCGTGTAGTCCAGTATCTCACATGAAGCACACACACATGCGCGGAGGAGCATCACGCAGCCACATGAAGTCCTGTACATCTCTGTTCGCCCACTAAGGTGCGTACTCCCACGCAGAGAATTTTAGGATTATTTACGATCTACGGTTGTGGCACCCACCCCCAGTCGCAGGCACACGTTGAGCCGCAGTGAGTCACGCCCGTGCTCCAAGGGCCCCTGTTGGCACACACATACACACGCTCATGTGCAACTTCACACACAGACTGAACGCCGCTTCCGCACCCGAACCCCAACCCCAACTCACACACCACCCCGCCCGTGCCCGCACTGACCCCCGTCCCTGCCGCCTCTCCCGGGGTCCTTGGAGCCCGGCTGCTGCCTTGAAGGGGCGGGGCCGTCCTCTCCGATATAAAGCCCCAGAGCGCGCAGCTGCGACTCCCGAAATCCTGGGAAGGCCATGGTTTCCCTGCGGACGTCCCGGGTTCTGTCCCAGACGCTGATCCTCGCGCTCTTTTTCCTCCCCCAGGTGAGAAAACAGCGGGAGATGCAATGGCACCCTTTCGATTAATCGGGGTAGGGGTGCGACTCGGTGGTACTGGAAGGGAACGCGGGGTGAACAGACGCCTGGGACCCGGCGTTCCCCTCACTCGGTGCCGCTTTCCATCCCAGGCACGGCCAGCCGGTGTCTTCGAGCTGCAGATCCACTCTTTTGGACCCGGTCCAGGTCCAGGGACCCCGCGGTCCCCCTGCAGCGCCCGGGGCCCCTGCCGCCTCTTTTTCAGGATCTGCCTGAAGCCGGGGATCTCCGAGGAGGCCGCCGAGGCCCCCTGCGCCCTGGGCGCGGCGCTCAGCGCGCGCGGACCCGTCTACACTGAGCAGCCCGGAGCGCCCTCGACTGACTTGCCGCTGCCCGGGGGCCTCCTGCGCGTGCCCTTCCGCGACGCCTGGCCGGTAAGCCCCGGTGCTGGGGGCCTGATCCCGCCACCCAAATCCCGACCCCTTTCTGTCCTCCAACTTTCAAGACCCTAGCCATGGCCCCTACAGGGACAGATTCCAGACAAGTAACTGTACCATCGTTCTGGGAACCTTCATTTCCAGACTTCTCAACTCTATTCACGGGGCGCCCTAAATGTTCAGCTCCCAACTTGCCCTCTGGGGATTCCAAATGTTCTGACTCCAGCTCTACACACTCCTGCGACCCAAAATTCACCCTCAGAAAACCTGAAAGTCATAGAGCCCTAACTTTGTTCCTTGGAGATGCCTAAAAACTGGGATTCTCCAAATCTACTTACACTTGGAGACCCTTGCAGGCACTGTCTTGGGGACCCCTTTCTCTCATCTTTTCCATCCCCAGTTCTTCCAGTTGGGACCTGTATTCATTACTGTCACCTCCAAAACCCTATCCATCCCCAGGATCCCAAACCTACAGAGGGGAACAGACCAGTATTTAAATTCTAGACCTTTTGAGCCAAACGACTAGACCTTTTGAGCCAAACCCTTTTCCAGCCTGTTTTCTCAGCTGTAAAGTGGGATCACTCTGGTACTTCAATGGATGATTTTTGAGGAACTCAACTAGATATCTTTTTTTTTTAAAAAAGAGAGACGGACAGTGAGAAAGAGGGAATCAATATTATTTAGTTTTTCATGTGGCTTTTGTTGCTCCAACAATTCCTTGTGTAGGTGGTGCTGGGTTTCGAACCTGCATCCTTGCGCATGCCAAACTGCTGAGCCACCTCTCCAGCCCCTCTTTTTTTTTTTTTTTAAAGAGAGAGGGACAGTGAGAGAGAGAGTGAAAGAATCAACTTTATTTAGTTTTTTCATGTGGCTTTCGTTGCTCGAATGTGTGCTGGGGTTTGAACCCGTGTCCTCATGCATGCTGGGCAAATGCTGTAACTGCTGAGCCAGCCCCTCAATTAGATATCTTGAATTAAGTGCTTGCCACATAGGGCTCAGGAAAGAAAAAAAAAAAAAAAACCAAAGATGCCATTCCTTCTCTGGGCTGGTCCCTCAGGGAATTGCCCTTTGCTTACTCAGTCCCCAGAATTGGCCACCACTCTTCATTCTTGGATTCTGGCCTTCTCTGCGTACCTGCTCTGACCATGTCTGCCATTCTTTCTTCCTTCCCTTTCCAAACCAATAGGGCACCTTCTCCCTTATCATTGAAACCTGGAGAGAGGAGCTGGGAGAGCAGGTTGGAGGTGAGTGTGTTTGACCTTGGGCCTGTGGAAGGGTGCACAGGGTCCGATGTGGGATCCAGGTGACATAAGACTGCTAGACTCATGATGATGTCACACTTCCTGGAGAGTAGTGCTGTGTGCTAACAGCTTGAGGGCTGTGGGCATCTCAGGTGTGGAAATGTCCTGATACTGGATGGTCCTGGTGCAGGTTGGGAATCCCTAATCCAAAAATCAGAAATCTGAAATGCTTCAAAATCCAATTTTTTTCCAGTGCTGGGAATGACAGCCAGTCTCCAAATGCCAGGCAATTACTCTACCACTGAGCTATACCCCCAGCCCCTAAAATCAAAACCTTTTTGATGTCAGGCGGGGAGGTACACACCTGTAATCCCAGTGGCACAGGAGGGTGAGGCAGGAGGATCACAAGCTCAAAGCGAGCCTCAGCAACTGAGGGAGGCCATGAGCAACTTAGTGTGACCTCTCAAAATAAAAGATGCAAACGGACTGGGAATGTGTGTCTCCAGCTCTACACACAGGGACCCAAAATTCCCAGAATCCTACACCTACTCTCAGTGGTTAAGTGCCCCTGGGTTCAATCCCTGGTTAAAAAGAGAAAGAGAGAGAGAGAGAGAGAGAGAGAAAACAAAACAGGAAACTTTTTGGGAGCTGATGTGATTCCACAGTTGTAAAATTCCACATCTGATTTCATGTGGTGCATAGCAAAAGACTACTTTCAGAATGTGTTTCATGTTTATGCGTGGTGCCCATTCCCAAGGTATCTCATTATATATGCAAATATTCCAAAATCCAAACACTTCTGTCTCAAGATGACCTCATGTATGCTAGGAAAATTCTTATCTCTGAGCCATATCTCTAGTCCAAAAATTGTCTTTTTTTTTTTTTTTTGAGATGAATCTCGCTGTTACCCAGGTTGGTCTCAAATTCCTGGGCTCAAGGGATCTTCCTGCCTCCATCTCCCCACTAGCTAGAACTATAGCCAGTGCACCCAGTTCTCTGAAATTTTTGGATAAGGTATCCTCCATTAGTACCAGGCAAATGGGACGAAACTCTCTTGGAAAAATGAAGCCACCAGAGCAGGACTTAGCATTCCAAAGCCTTTCTCTATCACCACCCGAGTTTTGAGAACCCAGGATGCACAAGAGTTACTTCTCATTCAACTAGGAAAAACTCCGTCATCTTGTCCACATAATGGTCCCTATGGGATGTGACAGCTTCACCAGGGAGAATACTGAGCAAAGGTTTCAGGACATGGAGTGATCTTATCTTTTTTTGGAAACGGTTGCTATGACGATCCACAGTGGGCTTCTGTCACCGTTTTGATATAGAAAACGCCTGGGGCACATTGATGGAGTAGGACACGCTTACTCCGGGGAAGCTGTCACTCTCCGGCATCCCAGGGCCTCAGGCAATATGGGGAATTTGCGGTCTAGTAAGGGTGTCTGTCACCGTTTTGATATAGGAAGACCCCGCTGCACGATCTGGGGATGCTATGATCTCACTTCAGGACACCTGTTATTTTCAAATGTCACAGGGTGCTAGAGGTCACTCTGCTTCAGACAGAGACCAGTCAGGGTCCGGCCGCGCCCACGCCAACGCTCTCGCTTCTCCCGCAGGACCCGCCTGGAGCCTGCTGGCGCGTGTGGCCGGCAGGCGGCGCCTAGCGGCCGGGGGCCCGTGGGCCCGGGACGTGCAGCGCGCAGGCGCCTGGGAGCTGCGCTTCTCCTACCGCGCGCGCTGCGAGCCGCCCGCCGTCGGGGCCGCGTGCGCGCGCCTGTGCCGCTCGCGCAGCGCCCCCTCGCGATGTGGTCCGGGACTGCGCCCCTGCGAGCCGTTCGAGGACGAATGCGAGGCCCCGAGTGAGTCCTGGCTTCAGCCCCATCCCTTGCATGTCTTTTGCAGAAAGATCGACTTCCCCTTGCTTCCTTCGGTCGCGCTTTCCAGTCCCCTTCCACATCCCAGCTACTTCCTTCAGGGATCTGGGGACTCTGGGCCCCTTTCTAGCTCCTCATGGCCCTCAGCACCCTCTCACCATCCACCCACCACCTTTGGGGAAACTGGGGACCCTAGACATCTCCCCAGCCCTGCCTAAGAACTCCAGTCCATTTCCATCTTCTCAGTACCCTTGTGGCCTCAAATAGGAATCCCACATCCATTTCCCCTTTTGGTACCCCCACTTCCTCCCCCAGCCCCACCCACACTCCTTTCCTGATGTTTGGACTCCGAAGCTCTCCTAACCTGAGACCCTCCATAATTCACCCAGGAGCTTTAGAAACATCTCCCAATTACCCCTTCCTCCAGTTCTCCCCTCTCCCTCCAGGAATCCTCCCTCGTCCCTTCCTGAGTTTCTAGGACAGAACCCAGTCCTTTTTTTTTTTTTTAATTTTATTGATTATTTTTCTTTGAGGTGCTGGGGATAGGGCCCAGGGCTGCTTGCATGCTAGGCAAATGCTTTACTACTGAGATACATCCCCTGCCCCTCACGGTGTTTTATTTATTAACTTTTTTTTTTTTAGAGAGAATCAACTTTTTCATCTGACCTTTGCTTCTCTGACATTTTGCTGTGTGTGTGGTGCTGGGGTTTGAACCTGGGTCCTTGGGCGTGCCAGACAAGCCTGAGCCACCGCTCAACCCCGTCCCCCACCCTCCTGCTTTTTAAAGCTTGGGATCCCTAACCTCGACCCCCTCCTGTCCTCACTCCTTCACTTCCTAGCTGTGAACGCACCTCACCTCTGGGCCTCAGTTTCCCTGTCTGTAAACTGGGGGGTGGGTCACAATACCATCTGTCCCAGAGGCTTGTCTGTCATTTAGGATGAGACAAAGCAGTGCACGGGAAGTGCTCAGAGCCTTGCTGCTCCCACCCTCCTGCCCGTGGCCTTCCCAACATTGATATTCCTCTTCTCTCTGCCTCTCCATCGCCCTGCAGCAGAATGTCGAGCAGGCTGCAGCCCGGAGCACGGCTTCTGTGAGCAGCCAGATGAATGCCAATGCCTGGAGGGCTGGACTGGGCCGCTCTGCACAGTTCCTGTCTCCACCAGCAGCTGCCCCAGCCCTAGGGGCTCATCCTCTGCAACTGCGGGATGCCTTGTCACTGGGCCTGGGCCCTGTGATGGGAACCCATGTGCCAATGGAGGCAGCTGTAGCGTCAGTATCCCCTCTCCCACCTCATCCTGGTCAGAACTTTACCCTGGGGAGCCCCTTCTCTGGAGCTTCAGGATCTGAGTAGGAGATCTGGGAGTAGCCACAAAAGGGCTTCCTGGAGGCATCCACCCAGGGTCCAGGGCCTTGAAGCAGGATTAGGTGATGGGGATGGGATTGAGAAGCAAAGACTGAGTGGGTGGGGCCAAAAGGTGTAGGAGTGGAAATGAGGCATCTGTGGGCCATGGGAGTTGAGGGTCTGGGATCCTGGGAGTTGGAGAAGATGTCAGGCTCTCTGGAGATGGGCCCAGGGTTTGGCTGCGGGTGGCCTGGTGAGTGGCATGGAGGGAGCAAAGGCACCAAGTGGGAATGAGCTGGAACCTATATATCAGAACAAAGTAAAGCCACTGCCACCATGGGAGAGAGAGAGACAGTTGAAATTAGTGGGGAGAGCCTGGGAATAGATCAAGAGAAGCCATCACAGAGGCAAACCTAGAGCTGGGACCTCAAAGTAGGATTTGTCTACGCGGCTGGTTTCAGGGAAGGCAGAGCAGGCAGGCAGCATTTGGTAGGGAAATGTGGAGCCGTGGGAATGGGCTCTCTCAGGGCTCCAGAGCCTCCTCCTGTGGGGTTACAAGTGTAAAGGGAGTGGAGCAAGGAACTGTCTGGGGAAGACTACCAGGTGAGGTCCCTGAATACTGGGACTTGGAGCTGGACAAAGAGCAATGCCCCCACCATCAAGACCCAGGATGGGATGGGATTTTGCTCCCAGGAACTTCCTGTACAAAGCTCTCTTGTCCCTGCCAGGAGACACCTGGGTCCTTCGAGTGCGCCTGCCCCCGTGGGTTCTACGGGTTGCGGTGTGAGGTGAGCGGGGTGACCTGTGCAGATGGACCCTGCTTCAATGGTGGCTTGTGCGTTGGGGGCGCAGACCCTGGCTCTGCCTATGTTTGCCACTGCCCACCTGGGTTCCAAGGTTCCAACTGTGAGAAGAGAGTGGATCGGTGCAGCCTGCAGCCATGCCAGAATGGTAAGGCTGGGAGGCCAGAATGGCAAGGGAAGGCCAGGGCGGGAGGTCCCTGCAGGGCTCAAACAGTCCAGGGTGGGAATCCTGGCTTTCTGTTCTGTAGCCCTAAGGCTTGGGGAAAGGACCCTGCTCCCTCTGCCCAGCCAGTCTGTTGTGTAAAATGGGCAGGGAGATATTCCTATCTCATAAACATTTACTGAGAATTTAATGGGTCAAGCCTTAATCTA
The DNA here is from genome assembly GCA_004027875.1 of Aplodontia rufa. Taxonomy (NCBI): domain Eukaryota; kingdom Metazoa; phylum Chordata; class Mammalia; order Rodentia; family Aplodontiidae; genus Aplodontia; species Aplodontia rufa. The sequence goes on along the minus strand of PVKS010014548.1, from coordinate 11,991 downwards.
GGCACTGCAGATACCTCAGGGAAACAGAAAAATATCCCTGCCTTCTCAGAGCTGATATGGTAGGAATGTGCTGGCCCTCTTGCAGTTCAGCAGGGTGGTCAGTGTGGTTGGAACATAGCCGAGGGAGGGAGGTAAGAGATAAGGTCAAGCAGATGATGGAAACAGATCCTGTGGGAAGTCTGGGGTAACTGGGAGGGAGAACTCTGGCTTCCACCCTGAGATGGAGCCACAGGACGATTCTCAAAAGGGAGAGACCTGATCTGACACAGGGTTGAAAGATTAAATGAGAGCATGAATGTTAAGTGCCTGGCATGAATTGGGCTAGGGCACATTTTTAAAGGTGAATATAATGACTCTCTCTAAAATACGGAGTGTACACTCTGGACACTGTGGTGGCCAGGCCATCTCTTGGGCCCTTCCCTCCTGCGGTATTAGGAGGGAAGGGCCCAAGAGGGGCTGCCTCAGCCCCTCATCCTCTGCCTATCTCTAGAGAGCCCAGAGAGGTCAGTGGCGAGAGCACAGGACACAGTGATCAGGGCCAGGATGGAGGAAGAGCTGGGAGGGCTTCCTGGAGGAATGTCTACGAGCGGATATCTGAAAAAGTTTTTTGAAAGAAAAGGGGAGGTGCAGTCCAGGCAGAAGGAGGCGTGGGCGAAGGCCAAGGTAGTGCAAAGACTAGTTCTGAGAAATGTTACTTCTAAGAGTCAAGCTGAGAAAGAAAAAGACACTGAGGGCCCAAGAGGGCGTTACTCCAAGACTATCAGGTAGAAAAAGCAGCGAGATGGTTTTCCAGGCAAACCAGGCGGCTGGACTTTGAACGGGCCACCCAGGACGGCGACCGCGGAGCTTTGAAACTGGCGTGGCGGGCTGGGCGAACTAGCCCTGCTGCGCCGCTGACGCGCGGTTCCCCGCAGGTGGGCTCTGCCTGGACCTGGGCCACTCGCTGCGCTGCCGCTGCCGCGCCGGCTTCGCAGGTCCGCGCTGCGAGCACGACCTGGACGACTGCGCGAGCCGCGCCTGCGCCAACGGCGGCACGTGCGTGGAGGGCGGCGGCGCGCGCCGCTGCTCCTGCGCGCTGGGCTTCGGTGGCCGCGACTGCCGCGAGCGCGCGGATCCCTGCGCCGCGCGCCCCTGCGCTCACGGCGGTCGCTGCTACGCCCACTTCTCCGGCCTGGTCTGCGCCTGCGCGCCCGGCTACATGGGCTCGCGGTGCGAGCTCCCAGTTCATCCCGACGGCGCGGACGACGGCGTAGACTCGGCTCGACCCAGCTTGCTGCAAGCGGACCCACAGCGCTTCCTTCTGCCGCCAGCTTTGGGGCTGCTGGTGGCCGGGGGCTTGGCGGGCGCTGCACTCTTGCTGGTCCACGTGCGCCGCCGTGGCCCTGGTCGGGATACTGGGTCTCGCTTACTGGCAGGATCCCCGGAGCCGTCGGTCCACGCGCTCCCGGATGCACTCAACAACCTGAGGACGCCGGAGGGTTCCCGGGATGCGCCGAGGTGAGGGCCACAGAAGTGGGCCTTGTCGCTATTGGCTGCGTGTATCAATCGCAGTTAGTCTGGTGCCTCTTCCTGATTGGTCCGTTCCCTCTAGCCCTCTTCGGATTGGTTAATTCTAGAATTCCCCTGGTTGACAGTGGGTTCCTCTCCTTGGTGGGTGGGGGAAACCAAGATCTGAGAATTTAGAGGGACTTGGTCCTTCCTTTTTTTTCTTCCTCCCACAGTTCGTCAGTAGATTGGAACCACCCCGAAGATGGAGACTCTCGATCGATTTATGTCATATCTGCCCCTTCGATCTATGCTCGGGAGGTACTCACTGTGTGGGAACTGGGCGCGCTGGGCAGAGGCTGCCCTGGTTTTCCTCTAGTTCTCCTTGATTCGGAATGTGAGGCAAGGAGGACAGAATGTGTCCACAAGGTCTTAAGCCCACTGTTAAGTTCTGACTTAATTCTATTTTGCACTCCTCATGCTGTCGTTTGGGCTACTTGCCACCTTCCCCGTGGAAGGCCCGTGGGCTCAAGTGGTCACAGTGGAGACCCTCAGCCAGAGCTGCTTCTAGCGAGAGGAAGGGGAGGCGGAGGGGACGTCCTGCTAATGCGTTTTACTCGTTTGTTTTCTAGGCCTGACCTGCCCCTCTCCATCAGCGCCTGGAGTCAGACAGAGCCTGGATGTTTTTGCTTGCTGGTGTCCCGTGTCCGCCCCAGACACTTTGGAGTGCATGCTGGAAGCGGTGGCTGGGAGAACTTTACTGTTGGCAGTTGTACATAATGGTTATTTATCTTATTTTTTCTCTCCCCCATCTCCAGAGACATCTATAAAGGCTCCTATTTTGATCAAATACCTCAGGCTGAGTGCTTCGTATCTGGTATTAGGACTGAGAGGAGAGATCTGTCTCCTGAGGCGAATAATAGGGTTCTTTATATTGCAGAAGTCAGAAACCACTCAAAATTACTTAAATTTAAAAAATAACATTCTGGGGGCTGGAATGGTGGCTTAGCGGTTGCTGCGCTTGCCTGGCATGCCTGAGGACATGGGTTTGATCCCCAGCACCACCTACACAATGAAGTGTCGGAGCAATAAAAGCCACATGAAAAACTAAAATTGATTCTCTATAAAAAAGAAAAAAACCTGTTAAAACACAAAATTACAACAAATCTGATTTTATAGATCTTAATTAGCTTTGTGACTGAATTAGGCAGCGATCTTCATTAAAAATGATTCAGAAAGGTTCCTTCTACCACATAGGCAGTTTAAAATTTATAGCCAAAGAAAAGGAAGTGATATACAGAAACAGGAAGTGAGGTAGAGATAGCCCATGGGTCACAGCTGGTCTCTGACTTATTTGAAATTTGAATGGTTGGCTGGGGTGATTGGCAGAGACTCAGCTACTTATTACAATAGGTTACACTCCACGCATCAAGTGGGATTATAGTTCACTATGTAAGGAGGCGCAAACTGCTCACATCACAAGCCAGGAAGCAGAGAGAGACTAAGAGACTGGGGCCCACAATCCTCTTTGAGGGTACATCCACCCTGGATCTAAGGACCCACCTCTTAAAGGTCCACACCACCTCCTTATTGGGCTACTCTGAGAGCCAATCCTTTAACACATGGACCTTTGGAGGACACCCATCCAAACCATAGAAACTTGCATTGGGGGATTAAGTTTGCAACATAAGCTGTTTTGGGGGGGAGGTGGACATTCAAAGCACAGCTATTGTCTTATACAGTTCCGGCATTTGTGCTACATTTAGCAACAAAATCTTTAAAAGTACGACTAATTGTGCAGTTATCTATTGCTGTGGATAATGCTGCATAAACTCAAACACTAAACATTTACTTTTGCTCCAGAGGCTATGGGTTGTCTGGGCTTCTGTTGCTCTGGGCCGGCCTGGACTGGGCTCATGAATATGTGCCTGGCAAGCTCAGGGGTCCACTTTGCCTATGTCCTATTGACCAGACCAGTCCCAAGGCCAGTCCAGATTCCAGGAGTGGGGAAGTCGATTCCACTTCTTGATGGGAGAAGGCACCACAGAGTCCCATTTCCAAGGGCATGGATCAGAGGAGCAGAAGGGGTGGTGGGGAGTTGGGGCCATTTTTGCCATCAGTCTCCTACACTGGAATGCCCACCTCCTTTGGAGGGAAAACCATTCAGGTTGTTGGAAACAGATGTCCCTGACTCAAAATAAAAACCCCTTAAACTCCAAAACCAAGACAGCAGTCAGGATCTCTCTAAGACAAGTGAAGAATCCAGTCCTTGGCAAAAGGTAGGAGGAGGCCAGCAGTGGCTACCTGTTGCGTCCACTTGTTCTGGGTGGGCATAAAGGGAAAGGCAAACACTGACTTGTCCCTGTTTCTCCATGTCCCGAATTTTCCTTCCAAATGAGATGGAACAAATGCGGGTCAGAACTAGCAGAAAGGAGGACTCTTCCTTAATTTGGGGATTGTCCTAATAACACTCTTTGATTTTATTTGTTCTCTTTTGTTATTTTAAAATTTTATTCAGAAATTTATTTGTTGAACAATCAAACACGCTTCTAATGAAATAATATAATATATATAAATTCTGAAAATTAGATTTACCCCCAAGAATCCCTCCCAATTACTCACCCTTATCCCTCCCCCCCTTTCCCAATACGTCTCTACAAATGCCTTCGGCTGTATGACATTACACCTTATCTGGATTTAAAACATGATAATAGACCTCCTTTCTCAATGGCCAGGGTCTGGCTCCAGCCTCCACAGAGTAATAACACTTAATGCTGCTTGTACCCCTGAATAAATAAAAAGCCTACATGTGTACAGACATGAGCGCCTGGGCTCAGACCTTGACTCTGCCACTTGCCAGGATGAACCACTTCATCTCTCTGTGCTTTCACGTCTGTCTTTCTTTTTTTCTTTTTTGAAAAATATGGAACATGTGTCACACTTGTGCAGGGGCCATGCTAATCTTCTCTGTATGGTTCCAATTTTAGTTTAGTTTTTGTGCTGCTGAAGTGAGCACTGTGCCTTCATTTCTTCATCTGTAAAATGGGAATAACAGAATCTGCTTCATACAGTTGTGCATATTAATGAACAAGTACAGGGTGTTTTATAAGAAAGCCTGGCAGATAATAAATGCTTAATTAGGGCAAAAGTACTAAACAGAAACTTCTCAGTGGAAGAAATGGAAAAGGCCAATGAATATATGAAAAAATGTTCAACATCTCTAGCAATCAGAGAAATGCAAATCAAAACTTCATTAAGCTTTCAACTCACTAATCAGAATGGCAAAGATCAAGAACACAAACAATAAATGCTGGCGAGGGTGTAGGGAAAAGGGAACCCTTATATACTGTTGGTGGGACTGCACACTAGTCCAACCACTCTGGAAAGCAGTACAGAATCCTCAAAAACTCAGGGATGGAACCACTGTATGACCCAGCTATCCCCCTCCTGGGTATTTTCCCAGAAGATATAAATTTGGCATCCTACAGCGATACAGGTACATCAATGTTCACAGCAGCACAATTCACAATAGCTAAATTATGGAGTCAACCCAGATGCCCCTCTTTGGATGACTGGATCAAGAAACTATGATAGATATACCATGGAATTCTACTCAGCCATTAAAAAAAAGTGAAATCATGGCCTTTGCTTGTAAATGGATGGAGATGGAAAAAATCATGCTGAGTGAAATTAGCCAAACCCACACTCAAGGGCTGAATGCTTTCTCTCGTATGTGGAAGCTAGAGTACAACATAGGAAAGAGCGCGAGAACAGTAAGTTCAGACAACAGGCTCGTCAAACACGGATTGCCAATGGAACGGGGCAGCCTTGTAGTGCAGGGGTGGGGGATGGAGATGGGGAGGAGGTGGAGGAAGGGAGAGAGGGTGAAGGCCGGACATACTATGTGTGCATGTATGGAAGTGTAACAACAAAACGCTTCAATATGTAAAACTATAATGAAAAATACAATCTTGTTTCAAAAAACTGCTCAAAGTTAACTCTCACTGTTGTGCTATGACAAAAGCCAGTTTCACAGAGGGGGAAACTGAAGGCCAGATAAAGGTAGCCTTGCCTGGCATCAGACAGAAATCGGCTTTCCTGGTTTTCCTGTTTTTTGAGACTGAGGTTCGAGATTTAACACAAATGGGGGCCAGGATAGAGTAGGTGGGAGAGGGGAGAGAGAGGGAGATTAGGGAGGGACCTAGGGGGTAGTTCTTGTTTAAGAGTATATGCATATCATATTGTTACTTTAAAATCATTTACGACTCTACAATAACTCCGTTCCTTAATAAAATATATTATAAAAAAGATTTAACACAGAAAGGCTCCAGTAAGTGTGTCCTGCCTCTCTTCCTGTCAGAGCCCTTCCATGAATCTGAACCAAGTCTGACCTAATCTCTTTATCCTAGTGTAAATATCTCAGTTTTGACCACACATTGTGAGTCCACAGGATATTATTATTGTGGAAAACGGGAAATACACAGGCACTCTCCATCCTATTTTTCCAACTTCTTGTGCTAGACTGTTTCTAAATAAAAAGATAGTATATATTTTAATTGTATAATTACATATTATATAAAACATATATTTAAGTAAAAAGACGGTATGCGGGCATGCATGGAGTTTGTGAGGGGTGTGTGTGTGCCCCTGCTAAATTCCAGGGTCCCCAAGATCACCCTCAGGATTGATAGGTTGACAGAAGGACCTACTGGAAGCTGGTGCATCACAGAGGAAGGATATGGATTAAAATCAGCCAAGGGGGGCTGGAGCGGTAGCTCGACGGTGATGTCGCTTGCCTGGCATGCGCAAGTACACGGGTTCAAACCCCAGCTCCCACGTACACAACTGTCAGCGCAATGAAGGCCATGTGAAGAACTCAATAAAAATTGATTCTCTCTCTCTCACTGTCCTTCTCTCTTTAAAAAGAAAATCAGCCAAGGGACAGAGGATGGGCCAGAGTCCAGGCAAGTTCCCAGTATGAGCATCTGGGTGTCCTCTCTGGGGGAGTCAAAGCTGGCACTGACTCCTCCCTGCCACACTGAGTGCTTTGAGCATGCGTATTACCAACAGGGAGGGGGGGTGGGGGTGGGGGTATTGCACCTGTGGCTTTAGGGTCTACAGTTTTTATTGGGGCTTGGTCATGTAGGCGTGGTTGACAGCCTGGGTGGCTGACCTTACAGTTTCCAGCACCTTCCAAGGTTGAGGTGACAATGTGACCCAAAGACCCCACCATCAGTCACACTGTTAGCACAGACTATCTGGTATGGTTCTAGGCTCCAGATTAATTCAACACAGTGTTTTCAGGAGGGACATTCCAAGGGTTTACAGATCATTTCCCAAGAGCTAACGGCAAAGGCCAGACCTCTCTTTGGGCCGGGTTAAACATTTACTGCACAAGGTGTTAGCTAAAAATCCCTTCCACAACTCCCATGCCCTAGATGGGGTCCATCGTCTTATGTATCCACTGCTCCTGGCTCCAGGTCCCTGTCTGCTCTCTGTGCTCCAGCCCTGTGCAGGGACTGTCAGCTCCTAGAACAAGCCAGACTTTCCCTCTGCCTCCATCGAATTCCCCCTCTACCCAGGTAACTCCTTTCCCTTGTCTCTTTCATTAATTCCACAATTATTGAGCACCTCCTGTGTGCTGAGCCTTGCTCTAGGATTTGGGGAGTGAACATGACAGACAAATCCTTATCCTTGACAGTGTTTAGTGATCAAGTCCTCAGAATAGGTAAGCCGCAGCATCTGCAGCCACCACCTTGAGTTTGAATCCTGGCTCTGCTACTTATTAGCTACGGACAAGTGCACAACATTTAGTCCTATGTAATCATAGAAATATACGGTTTCTTCCAGTTCTCTCTCTCTCTCTCTCTCTTTTTTTTTGAGAGAGAGTGAGATTGAAGATCAACATTACTTTTTTATCTGGGTTTTGTTTTTCTGACTCTTAGTTGTGTATGTGGTGCTGGCAACGGCTGTAACCCGCTGAGCCACTGTCCAGCCCTCTCAGTTCTTTCTAGAAGGCCCTCTCTGATTGCTGCAGACTGGTTGCACCTCTGTGGGATCATACAGGTCCTTGCACTCCCCCATGCCGGCCCTGACCACCTTGGGCTGTCACTCCCGTGGACAGGGAGCCTGGGGAGGGCAGGGAGCAGGGCTTTCCTGATCATTTTCAGAAAGTCCTGCACAGAACCGCGCACTCAGTTCGCACTCAATAAACGAATGCTGAACACAGGAATGTCAACAGCAGCTGTGGAATACACTGGGGCAGGCAGCCTGTGAGTTTCTTACCTTGATGGTGGCGATTAAAGGGGTGGCAGTTATTCAGCCAGACCTAGAGGTCGCGTGGCTACCCAGGCCTACGTCTGTAGAACCTCGGCCCAACCGGAACACGGTGTAACAGTGCTACCTTGTGGTCACCGCTCATTTCAGAACCCTGGTGCCGGAGACGCTCTAGGAAGCCGGGCGGGGCGGGACGCCCGACCCGGGTTACCCGGGTCCCACCCGGTCCCCATGAACAGCCGGCCGCGGGCCCCAGTCCCCTCCCGAGCCCGTCCCACAACCCCAGTCCGGGCGTCGACCCTAAACCCGACCCCGACCCCGACCCGACCCCGGAATCAGTTCCGGATTTCGTCCCCAGTCCGGATCTCCACTCCTGCCCGGACCCCGAACCTGGTCCGAACCGCGACCCCGACATCTGCCATGAACCCGGCCCGACGCCCCATCAGGGCCCCGGCCCAGGTCCGGACCCCGACTCCGGTCCAGTTCCCAACCCCAACCACAGCTCCAGCCCAAGCACTAACCCGGGTCCCGACCCCGACTCCAGTCCGGACTCCGACTCCTACTCCGGTCCAGTTCCCAGCCCCAACCACAGCTCCAGCCCCACCACTAACCCGGGTGCCGACCCCGACCCCGGCTCCAGTCCGGACTTCGACTCCGACTCCGACTCCAGGCCGGTTCCCAGCTCCAATTCCAGCTCCAGCCCCAGCACCCACCCGGGTCCCGACCCCGACTCCGGTCCGGACTCTGGTCCCGACTCCGGGCCGGCTCCCACCCCCAACCCCAGCCCCAGCACCCGCCGGGGCCCGGGCCTCGATTCCCGTCGCGGTTCCTGGTGAGGAAGCGCCCCCGACCCCAGTCCTGCCTTTGGATCCGACCCCAGAACCTGCTCCCGAGCTACCTCTGGGTCCTGCTGAGGCTGCTGCACCAGAGCCCAGTCGAAAGCACTTCCTGTCGGCCAGCAGCCTTGCGGGGTCCATCCCGGAGTCCCTTCCCGCGCCCATCCCCTCGGCCCTTAACGTGCTGGGGTCCATCCTCGGCTCCATGCCGAAGGCAGACCTCCTGGCCGCCGAATCAGCCGACACCCCCAGTCTGGGGGCCGGCCCGCTGGCCATCTCCATTTCCACCAACACGTTGGCGTCCCCCAGCGAGAACACCCAAAAGGACGACAAAATCTTGATTCGAGTGACCTACTGGTGAGGGGCGGCCTCCGCCCACACCTGCCTTCCTCCGGGTGAAAGGGCTGGGTCGGGGAGGGCGAGCTGTGGGAGTCTGGTAAAACCCCAGAGTCTCCGGCTTCCAGACTGGGAAGTTGGCTCCCCCCATCCTTCTCTTTGGAGCTGGTTCAGATCCCTGCTCTGGCTCTGAGCTCATTCATTCACTCCCACTCATTCATTTACTCATTGGTGCAATTTCTGCCTCTGAGCTTCATTTTTTTTTTTTTCTTTGAGAGGGAGAGAGAGAGAGAAGCAATTTTATTTATTTTTCCACCTGGTCTTTGTTTCTCTGACACTTAGTTGTGTATTTGGTGTTGGGGCTAGAACCTGGGTCCTCGCACATGCTACAAGCGCTCCAACCGCTGAGCCACTGCTCCAGCCCCTGAGCTTCATTCTATCGTCCTCATTTCTGAGTACTCTGCCTGCCATGTGCCAGGCTGGTGCTGGGGAAGCTGCGTTGAGCACAGTCACTTGCTGTGCCCTCTAAGCCTGTTCTGGCCATGCAGACCCAAAGCTGGGGTGCCTTACTGTGGATGGAGATGAGCTCCCCGAGGGAGGACAAGGGTTAGCCAACTTTAGGACTGAGTGGTCAGGAATAGCCTTTTTCAGGAGCTGACCCTTGAGCTGGGGAGGTAGGGAAGGTAGTGGGCTGGAGGAAGCTGGATGTACTGCTGAGGTCTGAGCCTCTCTCTGAGTTAACAATAGTGACAGCAGGAATGGTACTGATTCTCCTTGACTTCCCTGGGACCCAGGGCTGAAAGCAGCTGGTACAGACGGTCCTCTCCTCTGCTCCCTGGAGGACTCTTTGAGTCCTTGTCTCTCCCTGTCTCTCCCCTGTCTCCTGTCTCTGTCCAGATCTCTCCAGCTTTCTGTATGTTTCCTGTGGCATGTGTGCATTTCCTCTTCCCTAGCTTGACCAGTTACTTCATCTTCTGCTCTCTTCTCTCTTCCTCTTCTTCTTCCTCCTTACTCCTTCCTCCTCCTCCTCCTCCTTCTAGAGAGAGAGAGAGAAAGAGAGAGAGAGAAGCAATTTTATTTTTCATGTGGCTTTCGTTGCTCCAACACTTCATTGTGTCGGTGGTGCTGGGGTTTGAACCACATTCCAGGTAAGCACCATAACCGCTGAGCCACGGCTCCAGCCCCTCCTCTTCTCTCTTTATCTTCTCCTTTCTACTTCTTTTTTTGGAGGGTTCATGGGTTCATTAATTCACTCATTCGACAACCAGTTTCTTGGGCTTGAGTGGTGGCTCAGCGGTTGGAGTGCTTGCGTAGCATGTGCAAAGACCTCGGTTTGAGCCACACCACCACGTAAACAACTAGGTGTCAGAGAAATGAAGGCCAGATTGAAAAAAATAAATAAAATTATTCCCTCCCGGGGCTGGAGCGGTGGCTTGGTGGTTACAGTGCTTGTTTGGCATGCGCAAATATACAGGTTCAAACCCCAGCACCCACGTACACAGCTAAGTGTCGGAGCAACGAAAGCCATGTGAAAAACTCAATTTATTCCCTCTCTTCCCCCCTCTCCCTCTCTCTCTCCCTCCCTATCTCTCCCTCTTACTCAAAACAAAAACCAAAACCTCAACTATTTCTTAAGTACCTACCATGCACCAGGGATACAGCAGCTGAGCGAGCAAGATGGTAGTCTGGGGCTGGAGTGGTGACAGTGGTTGCAGTGCTTGCCTGGCATGTGCAAGGACCTGGGTTCGAACCTCAGCACCACATACACAACTAAGTGTTGGGGGGAAAAGAGGCCAGATGAATAAATAAATAAATAGATTCTCTCTCACTTTCTTCCCCCCCCCCCTTTTTTAAAAAAAGATGGTGGTCCCTGCCCTGGTGGTGCTGATATGCTGGTGTGGAGAGGCTGGGACACACATTAAATGATCTCATGATTGACAAGGTGCCCAGTGGCTCTGGATGAAAGGCATCATGGGAGTTGCAGTTTTAGCTGGAGTGGTCAGGAAGGTCTGACTGAGAAGGTGATATGAGTAGAGCTGAAGGCGGGGAGAAATGCTGGGGAGGAGCATTCTGTAGAGAGAACCTCCAATGGGTGACCCCAGCGTCAGAAGACTGGCTGGGAGATCTCTGTGGCTGGAACAGGGTGAACAAGGTGGGACAAAGTGGGAGGAGATGGGGCAGATAGATCATGGGGCAGCTCCTGGCCATGGGGTAGGCTGGTCTCTTGCCCTGAGTGGGATGGTATACTGGAGGCGCCCCGCGAGGGAGGGATGTGATCTGACTCAGGCATTCACAGCAAACCTTCGTGCTTGGGAAGTATTGATGTGGTGTCTCCCCCTCTCTCTCCCTCCTCCTGCCCTTGGTTTCCAGTGGCCTCTGAAGCTATGGCCTTCGGGTGAGTAGTTTTGGCTTTGGAAGTGGGGAAATGTGGGGCAGGAAGACGGGGAGTAGTTTGTTTCCCCTCCTGTGACCCCATAACCCCATGATCCTATGATCTTATCTCCTCTCCTCAGTACATTCTACTGAAGAAGAGTCTGGAGCAGCAATTCCCAAATCTTCTGCACTTTGTAAGTATGTTGATGGGCTGCAGAGTGGGGGTGTCAAGGCTTCTGACCATTGCGGGCTTGGAGGGGAGCTCGTAGCCTTTCCTCTTCCCCATTGTTCCTTCCCCAGGAGGAGGAGAAAGCAGCCCAGGCTACAGGGGAGTTTGAAGTGTTTGTGGAAGGGAACCTGGTCCATTCCAAGAAGGTGATTCTGAACAAGGGGCCTGGAGAGGGAGGGAGGCTGGGGGGCAGGGGCCCTGGGGGGACAGGGACAAGTCTGAGTCTTTCCCCTCCGTGCCCAGAAAGGTGATGGGTTTGTGGATGACACCAGCCTTCAGAATATTGTGAGTGCTATCGATGAGGAGATCAAGAAAAGGTAGCAGCAATGGTGGAGCTGGAGGTGAGCAAGGTGCTGCAGAGGGGCCAGAGGGCTGGGCTCGGGGTGGCAGGTGAGCAGGTCGGGGACCACCTAGGTCCCAGCGCTGTCTGGCTTAGGCAGTCCTCACTGTTACAGT
>PVKS010014547.1:0-48096 GCA_004027875.1 Aplodontia rufa | reverse complement strand
AAAAAAAAAAAAAAGGATCAGGGGAGTGATTCCTCTCTTCCTCACTTCTGCTCTTCCGGCACATGAGGAACAGCACTCCTCCCTCCTAGAGGACACAGTGTTCAAGGCACCATCCTGGAAGTGGAGTCCAGGTCCTCAAGGACACCAAATCTTGATCTTGGATTTCCCAGTTCAAAGCCCTGTTCTTGATTATCTAGGTTGTGGAATTCCGATAAAGCAGCACAAAACAATGATGATAGAATGTAGGCATTTTAATTTTTAGTTTAACTTTTAGTGGCCCACTAAATTCACTTTACAGTGTTAATGAACTGTGACTCACTAATGACTGTTGCCACATTAAAAATCTTTACAAACCAGTGCCTTAAGACAACCACCATTTATCACTTTGATTTTAGCCTTGGATTTATGCTGTCCTGCTGTAGGACAGGACTTTGGGTGGCTTTTCTCTGCTGTGCCACAGTCTCGGACTGCAGGTACAATGGATCAAATGACTGGAAACACACAAATGCCTGGGGTCTGGAATAATCGGGAGGCCTCTCCACTTGAGGTCTGGATCCTGGGCTAGGATGATTTGTGGCTTGGCTGAGCTAGGACTGACTATGGGAGCACCAACATGTCCTCTCCCAATGGGTTTCATAGCATGCTGGTTGCATTCCCAGAGAAAGTCTCCTGAGAAGGTGTGGCAAGGAAGCACTTGTTCCTAAAGACCTGGGCAGAGGCTTGGAAGTCACTTTTGCTTGGTTATGAGCAAGTCACTAAGGCCTGCTCAAATTCAAGGGCTGGCATTCTACTGTGCACTGCAGAGGCACCTGCCATGCAAGCCCTGGATGCAGCTCTTTGGATGATATGATCTGCAATACCCAAAGCTTGCAAAAGTTTGCCTACTGAATAGTGAAATATACTTACATGCAGCTTGGTATGGGCTGAATTGCATACTCCAAAAAGGTATATTGAAGCCCTAGCAGTCAATATCTGTGAATGTGACTTTGTTTGGAAATAGAATCTTTGCAGATGATAGAGTTAAGGTGAAATCATTAGGGTGCGCCTTTAATTCAATAACTAGTGTCATAAGAAGAAAAGATAATACACTTTGTGAAGACTCAGTGACATGCACAGGAAAAGACCACCATTAGAACTGGAGCTAGAGATTGGAATTATGCTGCTACAAATCAAGAAATGCCCGGACCTAGCAGAAGCTGGAAGAGGTAAGGAAGAATCCTCCCCTACAGGTTTCAAGGAGTATATGGTCCAACTGACTTGACATTGCACCTCATACCTCCAGGACCTGTGAGACAAATTTCGTTGTTTTAAGTCACTCAGTTTGTGTCATTCATTAATAGCAGCTCTAGGAAACACACAATCCTTCCATTTTTAAACACAGTGTATATTTTTTTCTCCATTTTTCCTTTGCCATGTGTATGTGCTTATATTTAATTTTATTGAAATGTAAAATTTACTTTAATTCTTCCAAACATTTTTTCATCTAAAGATGAAAATATTTTTATCAATCTACTTCCTGAATGGTCTTGCCTGATAAATGCTGGATTTTTCTTTCCATGTGCAGTTCTTTTCTCCATTAGGTTCTACAGGATCTTGCTGAATGGTTTTCTCTCAGCACTTTTCCACTTCCCATTCTAATAATGGTAATCAAATTTGTATGGTAGCAAACTATGAAATCAACCTACATTCATGTCCTAGACTGGAGAAGTCCTCATTATTCACTCCTATTTTCTATCACCTCAAAAGTCAGTTCTACAGGGTTATTCCCTACAACTCAACTTCCGGTACCAGTATACTTAGTCAAACCCCTTTATATTAAAGTAGTACAATAGTCACACATGATGGCATGTGTGTACCAACTACTCAGGAGGCTGAGGTAGGAAGATTGCAAGTTTGAGTTTGGGGTGGGGGGTAACTAGTGAGACCTTGTCTCAAATTAAAACTTTATAAGAAGTCAGGGAAGCGTTGGGATGTGACTCATTGGTTAAGTGTCCCTGGGTTCAATCCCCAGTACACACACACACACACACAAAAAAAAAAAAAAAAGAGTAGTGGAATAAAACTTGAACTAGATTTGATAATTTGTTGCTAACATATAGGAGTGACCTTCAGGACCAAAGGAGCAAATGGAGCGTTAGGCAGAACCTGTCTACCTATACAGAGGTAAGAGAGTACAGTTTCTCATTTTAATTTTTCTCTATGTGAGTAATTTATCCCACTCTCTTTTAGCCTGATACTCTCTACTTCCTCGCCCTGTTCTGGAACAAAGCCAAGCCCCAACTCCCGGGATTCTCTAACTATTATTTCAGTTGCAGCAGAAATGAATTTTCTATCACCAAGTAAGTCCCAACTCCCAACAACTGACAGAAAGAATCGCCCAGCTCAGTTTGTTTCGGGAGTTCATTCCAGATCTATCCACCTGGAACTCAGGTCAGGGTCACTACACAAGGTCCCATGGTGGGAAGGACAATGAAGAGTGAGGGGAGATGGCTTACATTCTATATTCCATTGGGAGCAACTTACCAAAACTGTTTCTGTGACTTCCCACCTTCAAGAACCATGTTTTGGCTTCCCATTTAACTTGGGTGTCTCTCTTTGGGCTTGTTCTCCCACGCAAAACTTCGCTACCCTACCTTCTTTTTCCTACCTGATTTCCCAAAGGTCTTTCAATCCCCCTGCCTCTATCCTTCACCTCCCTCTCTATGCTCTAGGTAATAGCTTTCACCTGTATATTGGGTTTTGGTGTGTGGGTTTTAAAGGGATGGGAATGGAAAGCTGTACTCTTGGGTTATACCCAAAAGATAGTACTGTAATTCAAAGGAACTCTGGTGAATAAAATCTCTCCACCCTATTACATGCATTCACCTTGGTGTTTCTCTTCTGCCCACTCAACAGTTTGAATAGCTGCCCTCATTTCTGAACTCTCCTTTCATTTCTTCTCCTCTCTTATATTTATTCTTCTAGTACTGTCTACTGCCTAGCCTTGTTAGTGGCTATGACATCTACAGGGATTATCACCCCAGTGTCACCCCAGCGGCACCCCAGTTCTGAACATCATTTCTCATTCTGGCTCTGAACTTCCAAATTCACTTGGTTGTGGGGGAGATATATGAGAAGTTGTGTAGTATCTTGGATTAGGTTTCCTAGTGTAGGAGACCAGAAAGTGCCATCCCAAACTACAATGGTAAGGGATTAGAATAGGCCATCTGAAACATTCCTCCTTGGCAGAAGAATTACTTTGAGCTGATTATCATTAGGAAACAACATGCAAAGAAGTAGCTCTGAAAACAGTATCAGTTTCCCTTTTGTCAAGGAAATTTATATTCAAGGGAAATAATCATTTGTAAGTGTGTGTCTCTGTACTAGGAAGAAAACGATGATTCCAAATCACAAGAGACGCTTATCAGTAGAGAAGGTGCTGACTTAAATCTGCATAACAGCCCTTACTCTTTCTTACCATGCCCTTCCTGGTTCCCTTCCCAAGACTTGCACTCTTTTTTTCCTTCTTTTTTTTTCTGGTACCAGGAATTGAACCCAGGAGCACTTAACTACTGAGCCAAATCCCCAGCCCTTTCTATTTTTTATTATGAGTCAGAGCCCTGCTAAGTTGCTGAAGCTGGTCTTGAACTTGTCATCCTTCTGCCTCCGCCTCCTGAATGCTGTGATTACAGGCATGCACCACTGCACCCCGCTCCTTTTCTTTAACTAAAGATGGTGTTTAGCCCAAATTCTAGCCACCTCTTTTGAGTTACTCATCCCTGAGTTTCTCCCATGTATATAAAACATGCATGTTAATAAAATTCTGCTTTCTCTTGTTGGTCTGCCCTTTATTATAGAGGTTCCATCCAAGAACTGAAAGTTAGGTTAGAAGGAAAAGATTTTTTCCTTTCCCACGTTGGAAACAAGTTCTGAGCCAGAGAATCATTTGCAGAAATTCTACCGGCAAATGTTTCTGTGAGTTCTTCCTGCCAGGAGTCTTGACTGGGCCCTGGGAGAAGCTAGCTGACCCTGAATGTCATTGTGACTGAGGCCTCAGCCCAGGCAACAAGGTATTATGGCGCTGGGGTGGCTCTTCCGAACTGTCCCAAACTGAAACAAGGAAGCAAGTTCTTTCAATGCTTGTACCAGTTCATCACTAATCATGGGATGCCTCTGGGAATGGGCACAACCTTGACCCATGCAGTGCTCTGCAGCTGAGAGATTTCGGGAACTGATGTGACAGCAGTGGGGAAGGGCCAGGGACAGAATCACAGGGGTCACCATATGACATCAGACTGGTTTTGCCAAACATATGCGTTCTTAGAGTGCTTCATCTATGTGGACCCTGGCTGCTTCAGTTACAGAATGAGGTAACTGAAGTGAGCTCCATAGGCGCTCATGCTAGAGCAGTAGCTCCACATACACGATAAAGAGGAGAAGGAAGGCTGCAGGGGTGGCTCAGCGGTTACAGCACTTGCCTGGCATGCGCCAGGACGCAGGTTGGAACCCCAGCACCACATACACAAAGAAGTCTTGAAGCAACAAAAGCCACATGAAAAACTTAAATAAGATTGATTCTTTCTTCCTCTCGCTCTCTCTCTTTCTCACTGTCCCTCTCTCTCTTTTTCAAAAAATAAAATAAAATAAAATAAATAAAGGCAGAGGCACTAGTGTTGTGATCAGTAATAAGAGCACTTGCCCTGTGTTTGATCTCCAGCACTGAAAATAAAAATGAAAGCAAGCTGCATAACAGGTGTGGTATGATTTCACGTACATAGGAAATAAATCCCATAAAACCAGAACCCTTTATGAAAATGCATTTGTGTCTGCAAGACGGGCCAAAGTAATATCCGTAATTACCACTGGGAAAAGATTTAGGGTTGGGGTTTGGAAGCAGGGCAGGGAAGAAGAAAGACTGAATTATTTTACTTTATTGAGCTTATGATTTGTAATAGTCGCATATTGCCTATGTAATCTGTGAGAAAAAGAAGAAATTATAAAGTAGATTATACTAAAGTGATTATATGTAAACTCTGAAATTCCGTCTCTGTAAGGCCATGATCTTAAGGGGTATTCTTATATTTTTACTCCACTTCCCTCCCCTCCATAATTCTCTACAAGAAATGAAGTTGTCCCTTTGAATAGAGGATTGGTTTCAGGACCTCCAAAGGATGTCAAAATCTGAGTATGCCCTTATATAAAATGCTATAGCGTCTGCACATAATCTGCACACATCCTCCTGTATACTTCGGGTCACCTCTGGATTACTTACAAAGAATAATGACAAGAACAAAAAGTCTGTTCGGGACAGATGCAGTTCCCCTCCCTATTTTCCATCTACTATTCATTGAATCGGGGGCTGCAATCCTGCACAAGATGAATTGACCTTGGCAGTAAATTCAGTCAGCAGCGATAGGAGAAAGTGAAAACCAGAAATAGAAATGCTCTTAAATGTGACTGTCTCTAGAAGTTAAGCATGCTAGCTAAGAAAACCTTAAGACTCATTTAATGGCTATGTCCTCTGTACTTAACTTGACTTTCAATTCAATAGATGCAGAAATGGCAAAGAGTGTACATTTGTTATAGCTCCAAATAGGTGTTAGCTGACCCAGACAGGTCTAGAGAAAGGGCTTTAACTTTTAATATGAAAAGGAAAATTGGGCCCTTAAAATGCGATTACTGTTTTGCTAATCATAATTCTTAAATAGGTATACATTATTATAAGGCATTCTTCATTTCCACCATTTAAAAAATAAGATGTTGAGTCTGTGCATTTGGAATAGTTGCTTTCTATCATCTTTAAATTATTCTAAAAGTAAAACCATTTAAAGGAAAAGTCTATATACACATAAATTATTTATAATTATAAATTCTAAAGCCCTGTAATATATATACAGTGTTGAAATTCAATTTGCTAATGCACAGAACGTTGTAATACTCTCCAGAAATTTAGCAAAAGAAAGGATGATTGTCTTCTCTCTTTCTACCCGACTGGGAAAGTTTAGGGGAAAGGCTCCGTAAAGTGAAGAAAAGGTTCCAATCCAATTAAAACTGCAACAGAAGCTTTGAAAGGATGGATGCCATTAGCACACACTGGAATGTGGCCAAAACATGGGGTGACACTTCAACTCTTAGAAAAAGTACCAGGGGGATATTTAACAACTGCAGGTGGCCAAATGCTTTCTCATAGGTCTCATCAGAAAAGTCATTTATAGCAACAATATTCACCAAGGTAAGGAAATATCACTTGACAAAGTGCATATTCAATTATTGTTTAAACTCTGACATTGGTCAGATATCAATTAAAACTACTTCTCTGTAGGACAACAAATACAGAAATGAAACACTTCTGTTGTTAAGCAAGGTTGGAGCATAGGATATAACTGCTATTTAAATCTAGCATTGGATTTTCCTTAAATAAGAAATAAATTACCATTTTGGCCAATAAGGTGAGCCTTGGTATGTTTTTAATTTTCCTTGTGTGCTTTAGAAGTCTTTATGAAGTTTAACCGAGTTTGGTATCATTTTCTCAGCATATGATAATTTCATGACTTCAGTCTGCTCTTTTCGATAGCATGCATGTAAATGTGCTTGACTAACTTTATCCAGGCTATGAATTCTTGCAAAATGCTATTCTTAATTCTTTCATAATCTACTTTTCTTTTTATCTCTTTAGGATTTCTTGCCTTTTAGTGCTTTCACCCTGCCTCCACCAGGGTTGTGGAAGAAACATTTTGGGAACTGTGATATGAAGGTGATGGAAAATGCAGGCCTGTTAGTGACAGAACACATCCGTCTCGAATCCTGCAAAGGATATTATGTGAGCAAATGCACACAGTGAAACCTAAAAAAGTTCCCGTTGTAAATGTTGTGTGCATGAGAGCTGTGCTTTTACCTGCTGTGATTTAAAAGGCTAGAGGTCTCATTTTGAGCCACTAAAATTCAAAGTGACAGAAACCTACAAATTTTTATTGCTGTGCATTTAATAAAATTTACATTTACAAGCTGTCAGTTTGAAATGTTGAATAACTGGTACTTTTGCATTCAGACGAGCAGATTTGGTTGTGCTGGGGGTTCATTACTACCTACTTACACGTTCCTTAAATACCCAGAATAATCCTTCAATCTATGACTTTTGATATCTCTTAATTCAATGCTGCACAAAAACACCATTCAGTTAACAGCAAGGTCAACAAAGGGAATTTATTGTGCTCCCATAAAGCAAGATGTAATTAAGAGCCCCTTTCTGCTTGTTTTAATGTGCTAATACGAGAACATTAGAACCAAGGCAAAGTCTATTGCTAGGTGTCTGCAGCAGCTGCCTAGGTTTTTGGTAATTTACTTACTCAATTATGTCAACTCTCTTAAATCCACAGCACTGGTGGGTGGTAAGGTAGAAGGATAATAAAACACATAGAGTAGGAAACCCCTTTAATGCATGTTTTATGTGCATCTTGGGTAATATTTTTTGTTTGTTTGCTTTTGAGAACAAGAATTAAAGATTGTAACTTTAGGAAACTCACAGCACGGGAACAAACGTGCTTGGGTTTAAAACACCTCTAAAAGTTATGTGATGCCCAATAATCCTATGATTATGTAGTCTATTCTCAACAAGAATATTAAGCTGACTGTTTGATTCGGTAATACAAAAACAGATTATCTCTTGGCTTCCAAGGAGGAAATACGAGAAAGACCATTCATAAAGTTACCATATAGTACAAATTACATGCACCTCCTTATTCCCCAGGTGAATGGGAGACAAAAAGAATCTGATTTGAGGATGTACTGTACCTTCTTAAGGATCACCTTTAATGAAATCGCTTCAGATTGTTTATTACCAAAGTAAACACAGATTAAAATGGGCATCAGACAAAAATGCTCATTACACTCTCAACACACGTAATCTTTCTTGCTAGTCAAAGAAGCTTTGAATGCCAACTGTAAACTTTTAAGTTTTAGCAAGGAGTTGTTTAATATTCAAGTCAAAGTGCAAAGAAGGAAAAAGGGCCTAAAGTGAGAAATTCAACTTGATTTACTCAGCCACTATTCAAATATGAAAAATTAAATTATTAAAACAAATACAAATTACTGATTTTTTTTTCAGGGCTGAGGACTGAACTCCAGGCCTTGTGAGTGCTAGGCAAGCACTCTGCCACTGAGCTAAATCCCCAACCCCTACAAATTACTGATTTAACCTTGAAAATTTGAAATGCATTTCAAATTTCATCTAAATTATCTCTAAAATGTGGCTTTTACATAAAAGGGCAAATTATAATGTGTCAATACAAATTGCAACTTGGAGAAGAAAGAGGTGAAGTAATTTTTTCAAACATCATTCATCACCTATTTTTGATAAACTAAGTCTCACAAAATGTCTTTGATAAATCACTAATTTACCTCTTACAGCTCAAAAATCAAAAAAGGAAAAAATTTCAAAAGAATTTATAAATATCAACTTACTGGTTTTAACTACAAATTAGTTATCCCTAGACTTTCCTCTCTAGAACTCTTCACCTTCTGCTAGACAAGGTAACATAATTAAAAACAAGGAACAACAACAAACCTGTTTTTTTTGTAATTAGCTTTTAGTCAGTGTCTTTTATATCATTTTTAGCATATATTTTGCTCCTACAAGAAATCTATTTCATGTTGGTCTCATTGAAGGTATAAAATATTAATATTATGACCATTTAAGACCCACGTAATACTGTGTTCAGTAATATACATACCTAAGGTTCCAAAAATTTTTTATCTCTAGTTACCAGAAGTGAATTACATTGTTTGAAAAGAACCCTGTAAAATTTTGTTTTTAAAATGAAAAGGAAAACCTGAAAATGTCCAATAGGCCACATAATTACAGTAGAATGTATAAAAGTCATCTTTTCTCTCTCTTTCCCTTAAATTATAAAAATCACTGAACTAGAGGGAGCCTACTGAGCTTACACTGTGCAGAAATCCCTACATGACTTGTGTTTTTGTAACATCCAACACAAACTACTTGGATTCCCTCTTAGTAAATCCATCTGCAGGCATTGCTCAGAACGCATGGTCCAAAATGACATGTGTAAAAGGTTCAAATAATCTCACCTCTCCATAAAACTAAAAACCAAATTTTATAGTAAACAGAGCAGTAACGTATCTAAAATAACAAACACAAATGACTCATCTCCTAGTTTGGAATTAAAAGAGAGAGAGAAAGAATCATTTGCCCTCTTTCATCAGCTCAGAGCAAGCTCGGGCCAAATGCTATTTTCAGCTTAGCCTTTCTGACACACTTAGAATTTGTGTCCGTTTGAATGATAGGTGTATTGGCGGAATGTACACATAGAATATATGAGGTCTCAATCTGACTGGTTGCCTGAAAGATAACCAAATTCTAAGTAACTAAAATAACATCAATGTTAATATAATTGTATTTACTAACCTCTCGCTACTCCCTCCTGCCTGGTGTAAGTGTTGGAATTATAATTCAGACAGGGCTGAGCAGCAATCGTCAAGAAAATTGCTTTAAATTGGCCTTCATTAACTCCCATAGCCCTGAAAAACAACCCCAAGTGCACGCCTATGGAAGGTGAGCCAGTTTCAATAGCTCCCTTTTAAAAAGTCGGCACATTAACCTGCTCAGCCAGCATCCATCATATTTGATAGCTATGATTAAATAAAGAATCTTCAACCACCAAACAATTCTGTTATTTCTAAATTGGGATTGTTACAACCAAATTTGATGTCCAACCTAAATAGCATTTATGTTAATTCCAGTATGCTTTTTAAAATAATTGTAGAGAATTGGAGAGTGTAGCTGTACTTTTAAATTCTTTTACCTAATGTTCCTCGGTAATAAAATCAATGCAACACAGTAACAAGGAACAAAGACACTAAAACTTACACAGGAAATTCAAATATAATTTAAATACCAAATACCAAGAGAAAAAATATATTTCAAAAAGAAGAAAAAATTCTTCTGTTCCATAGTTTTACTTTGAAGAGCTTGCTTTTTCTTGACATCTGCATAGTAAAAGGGAGCTTAATTTCCTTGGTCAACTATCCTTTCTGAAAATCCTGCATTGGCAGAGTTGGAAATGGAAGGAATTTTTCTCAGGGATTAACTCTCAACTCTTCTTAACACTCAAAATGCTGAATATCTTCAGTACACAAGCCAGGGAATTTGGTCTTTGGAGTTAGACATTTTAGTAAATAAATGTCAAATAAATGTTTAAAAACTACATTTTTTCAACTGAGACCACACAAAATCCATCAATCTTATGAATTGTCTGATATGAAATTGATATATATATCTTAGCTTCCTGAATTGAGCTCCCCTTGGTTTATGACTTGAAAGATTTCCAGCATTTCATCTTTTATGGTATTTCCATTTCTGAATCTTACCACTGGTTCTGTTCCAAAAAATAATATTTCATAACAGAACAGTAAAGTAGAAGAACATTTTGGGCCTAGCAAATAATACCACCTTCTTGAAAGTCAGGTAATTTTCTCAAAGTCTATGTTCATGCCAGTTCTACCATTTGACTTGAACCATTTTAATTTAGAAAACATTTTTTTAAAATACAAGTCTCTGTGAATTCAAGTGTCTACTCGGTAAAACATGGCTATTCATATCAATAGAAGGAAGCAGCTTAGAATAGTGCCTGAAACTTGGGTCTTAAAGTTGACTGATGCTGGTTTTACCATTTACTATCTATAGGACTGTAAGCAAGTCACATTCTCTAAGCCTTGATTTCCTCCTCTGTCAAGTGGGTAAAAGACCAAAGAAACAATGTTTACAAGGTAGTAAAGATGGTGCCTAGCACATACCAAGCACTTAGTCAGGGCAGCTGTTGTCTCCATGTTTAATTTGTTGTTTTTTTTAAATTAAATGTAGTTTTAGATCCAAATGTTGTCCCATCTTTTAAAACTGTCATTCTTCAATTCAGATGTCAGTCTATCATAGGCTGCCTAGTATGCTCATCAGACAAAACGGGAAAACTTGGAACATTCCTAATTGCTTTCCTACCAAAAGCCAAAATAAAACAGAACAAAGCCAAATCTTTACCTTCAAAATATCTGGCAATCTGTTGCCATAAAAAGGACATTAAAGTAACAATGGTATTTTTTTGCTTTTCTTCAAAGACCTTTGCATCTTTCTTTTTTTTAACTGGGGGTTGATGAGGATCACTCTACCATTGAGCTACATCTGTAGATCTGCTTCTTTTTAATTTGAAGCAGGGTCTTTCTCAGTTTCCCACACTGGTCTCCACCTTGGGACTCTCCTGCCTCTGTTTCCTGAATTGCAAGGATCATAGGCATTGCTCCACCACACCCAACTGCCCTTTGCCATCTTAAAAACAAACATACTATTTTCCTTCTGCAACTTGCATATAAATCAAATAATATTTTAACATTCAGTTCAAGATTCATCTTGAAGTTTGATTTTCACTTTTTCTTACACTGTCAAGCAGAATTCTATACCCTTGTTCTTTATTTTAACTCCAAACAAGCTACTTAGTTTGCTAGACTACTACTTTAAAAAAAATACTAAGCAGGGTATGGTGGTGCATGCCAGTGATACCAGCAACTCTATATGCTGAGGCTGGAGGACTGCAAATTTAAAGCCAGCCTCAGCAACTTAGTTATATCATGTCTTAAAATAAAAAATAAAACAAAATATCTGGAGATGTAGTTCAGTGGTAAAGGCTCCTGGGTTTAATTCCTAGTTAAAACAACAACTTAAGAAAAGTAGCTATGGAAGGTAAGGGTATGTACCATTCATTTTATTCAGTTCTCTTGTATATATAAGCTATTTTTAATAAAAGCAATAAAAGTTAATTCTCTTATATTGAAACATCTTAGAAGACCCAGAATTATTTATTTCTAAATCAGATTACTCATTCTTTACTGGGTAATCCATTTCTAGAAATCTAATTATCCTATTAAAATAATTTTCAATTTTGTGATTGGGAATAAAGGAGCATACAAATCCAAGGTAAAAGCCACAGTGGCTCATTGTGTGGCGAGGGGGTGAGTATTGTTTCAGTCATTTGCACTGAAGGAAAGAACTGGGTAGTCTGTTAGTAGAGCAGGGCAGCTTCAATTTAGTTTTCATATTTGTTAAAAAAAAAAAAAAAGTTGGGAAGACAGCCCAGGCAAGCCAGTGGTAAAATACATAACTATAGACTTTCTATGTGGTGGTCTCCAAAAAGACCACCAGTTGAAGAAAGAAACCTGTGCCCAACTTCACCAGGAGCCAAGCAAGAACTTCCTTCTGTCCTGGAGAGTCAAGACCACTGTGGGATAGAGTTGACATTAGGCAGCTTTGACAGGTATTTTGGCCAGCTTATTTAATTGTGCCATTTTCTGCTAGCCTCCCTCCGTCCATGGAGGTGGGACTGTAGAAGTCAGTGGGAGTTCAGGGCACGTGAGTGCGTGTAAGCATGCCCATACTGCTCGACCAGGCCCATAAAAGCCAGGAAATGAACAAGTTCAAGTTCTCATAGTGTGTTAATGTGCCCACAAATGTACCTCCTTTATGCATTTAACAGCTCATGTAGTAATGAAAACTGCCGTGTAGAACATAGGGGTGCATGTACAAGGTGGGCTCATTAATATGCCTGTTTGTGCTCCTTAATTGTTTCATTCCTTGTATTTTTGGTTAAAGTAACACTGCAAATCTTTATATAAATAGTTTATATTTTAGATGGAATTTCATGTAAAAGAAACCAAGGGGGAACAACAAATAAGGGAAAATTCCAATAGTATTCTTGTTGAATTTCATGAGCTCAATATTCTACCTTTTTTTCCTTATAAATATACTGACCAAAAAAAAAAAAAAAAAGTTTCAACCCTGGCCTGATCATTTCAGTAAGCCAACGATGGCTTAGCGAAAGAAAAAGGAGACTGGGAAGTCCAATTCTGCTGGAATTAACATTTTGCATTCTCGGTCGAAATTCCTGTGCCGGGCCATGTATGTAGAGCAGCCAGATATCAAGTCTGACTTCCCGAAGTCCAAACATGTTTGTCAGTTTAAAAACTAGGGGAAGCCTGGGATAAAGGCTTGAATTTAAAGCTTTCACTACTACTAGTGAGGGCTGGGCTTTGGTTGTTTTTCTAGGGGAAGCCAAAGGCCACTGAAGATGTTTTTCCTTCAGTTTTTTTTTTCTTTTTAATAAGCATTTAAGCTAAACAGGTGGGGGATGGAAAGGCGGAAGCGCCGGTTTCAGACCCGCAGGGAAAGGGCTTTGAGAAGCGAATCCGGAGGGGCCCGTTCCGGGTGCGGGCTCAGCTCGGCACTCGCCTGTGGCCTCCGCAGGTGGCGCTACTTGGCAGCGAGGCCAGGCGCAACCCCGCCGGGTGGGGAGCCTGACTTGACCCCCGCCGAGGCGGGCAGAAAACGACGCCCTGTTCACTTCGAGAAAAATGTGGCCCAGCCCAGATCCAGGGTTTCAGGACAAATTGATGCAAAATCCGAGAGTCAAAACACCCACCCCAAACACTCCGCAGCTGCGCGACCTTCTTCCACTCACCTTTCCCCCGCGCCAGCAAGCTGGCTGAGGTCTCCTCACCCGTCTAAGGCCAAGCCGGGATTAGTGGCTGCAAAGATGCTCACCGTGGCGCCCGGTACCGCGACATCTGGCAGCTCCCCCGCCTTGCACAGACCAGGAGGAGAGCCAGTTGCCCTGGGACCAGCACAGCATGCACCTTGAAATTCGAGCGCACAAGCTGACTTGGAGGACTGAGAAAGGTCCCCAGAGAAGGGCCGGAGGTGGCACATTGATGCCAATGTCGCGAAGCAGTCCTGATCCCAGTCCTGACATTCGGCTGCTAAAGCTTAGGGCAGATCTTCAGCCATCCGGGTGTGGGTCCCAGGGACAGTGCCCCCAGGACCTGCAGATGGAACGGAAGCCAGACTTCACTCCCTGACCTTCTTCTCTGCATCGCTGGGAGTCGTGCCTGAGGTTCCCCAAACAATCTGCACCAAGAGTACCCCAGGAGTAAAAATACAGATCCCAGGACTGGAGCGGTGGCTCAGTGGTCTCGGCGCTTGCCTGGCAGGCAGGAGGACCCAGGTTCAAACCCCAGCACCACTTACACAACTAAGTGTTGGAGCAACTAAAGCCATGTGAAAAACTAAATAAAGTTGATTCTGTCTTTCTCTGTCTCTCTCACCGTCCCTCTCTCTTAAAAAAAAAAATACAAATCCCTGGGCTTTCATCCATTCAAACCATGCACATCCCCCCACTGAGTTTTGCTGACGTTTCAGGCAATCTTGGCCCTGACACAGCCCGGAGCTTTTTCATTTGGGGAGCTCATTTCTCTCTCTTTAGCTTGGCAAGGAGGTAGACATGACCAGCTCTGCTGCACAGAATCCACGCAGGAGGTGGCCCGGTGGCCCTGCACGCCTGGGGCTCTCCAGGCACAAGCGCAGAGATAGGAAGCAAAGCAGTGCTAGGGTTTGGTTAATTCACCTTTGCCACCCCTCCCGCCTCCTCGAACCTACTACTCCACCTACTCCGCCTGCTCTTGCTTAGACCATGGCTGGGACTGCAGGCGTTCCAGGAAACACTGCCAAGGTTACCTGGGCTGGGAGCGTGCAGCATCCAGGGAGAGGCCGGTTTCGGAATTAGAAATGGAAGGGAAAAGAAGGGACACTAGCCTGGCTCTTAGCCCAGATAGCCTCTTAGCCCACAGCACCCCTGCTCCAAATCCGACCAGCGCTGAGCTTCGGTCCCCGCCCCCCGCAGGATTCCAGTCCACCTACCACCGACCCACTCCCGCTGTTACAGCCACCGCCGCCGGGAGTCCTGATTCCCGGCCTAGTCCCTACTGCCCACAGGGCTGGGGGACGCAAATGGGACCACTGCCGCTGCGGGGCACCACCACATTCCAATGAAGCACTCATGGGGCCTCCTCTATCCTGTACAGTCTGCTGAAATTTGCAGAGAGGGAAAGGTGAGTCAATTGTGAGGAATAGCGTGACTTTTAGATAGGAGCGCCAGAAATAAAGCTAAGTGCGCGTGCTCCGCCCACTGGGCGAGCGCCATCTGAGTGCCCAGAGCCCAGGCTCCAGTGTGGTCAGTGCTTCCTCTATGTAGACAGTTCGGAGTGGGTAATTCACGCTCTGCTTAGGACCCAAGGACCCTGGTATCCTTGACAATGTGTGCCCAGCCAGTGGTCCTGGGCCACCACAATTACAGTCCCTGCATCACCTGAGATTCAAGGGGAACAATGAGCACCAAAGCGACCTCAGACCCCATTTGGACCTCTTCTCTTCGGCGAGGATGGGGCAGGTCCAGCAATTTCTCCTACTCACTCTGCACCCTCCAGCACCCAACAGTCTCTGTACAAGTTCAGTTTTGTCCTTGGTAACAATATATTCGCCCTAAAATAACAATACCTCCCTCTTACCACAACTATTACAGAGAAACCTACCAGATGTCAGGTACATTGGGCCCTGGGAACCCAGAGTTTTGATTAAATCCCTGGGGGCTCTCAAGCTAGACTCCAGGCTCAGATTCAGGTTCCATCACTTGGTTAGCTGTAGGACCATGCAGGAATTCAACCCTTGGTAATCCTGCCCTCTTAACCTAGTGTATGTGCCAAGTTATCTACCGGACATAGCTTGCCCTGGTGGCTGGCTTCTGCCGAAAGCTCAGCAAGTACTACCAGTTTCTCTCATTATCCTGTTTCAGACTGGGAATGACAGCCACCAGTCTTGTCAACAACCTCTCCTGGATCAAAGGGAAGGAATTCAGGAGTGGGAAACTGACTGAGGAGCCTGGGTACCTCTGCAGAAGCCATCCCTGGGTCCCCACCCACAGCTGAGAAAGCCAAAAACAGAGAGAACCCTTAGCTCTCCCAGGTCTCCGAGGTGAGACTGTGGTGCAGCGGCCATTTGGCAGTGAGCCCAGCCGGCAGGCAGCACAGACCCAAATGTCCTGGAACTGACCACTGACAAAGACTCAGAGGGTGGAGAGAGATCGAAGGTACCCAGACCAGGACCACATTCTTCCCAGCTCTCCACCATTGCGAAGTCCGACAGTAAAGTGAAGTGGCCCCTTGCTCACAACCACTTTCCGAATTAAATCCCTACAGTAGCTTTGGGAAGAAGAAAATTCCAGTAGAAAAGGACAACTTGGAGATGTCCTTCCCTGAAAGGGATGAAGTTGCCCCAAGGATACTTAAAAACTTTTCTGCGAAGGCTTAAAAATACACCGTGAGACTTTGTGAATTTGTCCTAGAAGGTCCTGCTTAGGTCCTTTTGTTTTCAAGCATCTATAATCTGACTAATAAGAGGGGTTCCCATTTTTCCAGTACAGTGTTCCAGACGGTCGACCATTTTCCATGTGCTAAATCTAAATCTACGAATTAGCCTGCAGATCTCTCAGTGCCTTTCTGAAGGGGACATTTGTGAACCACAGAAGAATTCTGCCCTTCTGCAGACATTTTATGAAGGGCTAACTACAAAATGCCTACTGGATTTCTCAATGTGACTTTAAGGCTGCTTTCTGCCCCACCCACAGGCCTGGGGAATCACAATTGGAACCAGCACAGCATTTGGCCTCTTCTGCAGCTTGGGGGCTGCAACAAGCAGCTAAAACACTGGTGGTGGTCAGCCCTTCCTCCTGCAGATCACAAGTACACTTTCCATCTTAGCCAGGAACCTGCTTTCTCTCCTGAACAGCTTGAAAACATGCTTCCAACTGTCCCCTAGACTTCACAGCTCTTCCTACAGGGAAATTACGAAGCCTCCTCTGCCAAGTGGAAATTGTCATTCTCCATGGACACGTGGGAGCCAGCTCAGAGAGGTGGTGAGTGGTGCAAGCCCACCCAGCTAGTGAAGGGTCTTGTCAGTCATGAACTCAGATCATCCCTAAAACCCTGTCTCTGAGTAACACACTCGGTTATGAGAGAATTTAGCAATTACCTCACCTTCCTCCATACTGGCAGCATGTGTAAAGGCAGTTTATATACGAAGAAGGAGTAACAGCCAACGATATTTAGCTCTTACTGAGTGTCAGGCACTGAGAAAAATGCTTTACATATGTCTTTTTAAGCAAACAAAACTCTCACATGGTGCTAAGTAGAGTTTTAAAAGCTTTACATATATTTATTTAAGCTACATAATAGCCTTATGACACAGGCTTGTTATCCTCATTTTACACAAGAAGAAGCAGGCACAAAGAGGTTACCTATTTATTCAAGGTTACGTGGTCAGTGAGCAACAGAGCTGGAATTGACATCCAGACCTCTAATTGGGAGAGCCTCCCTCCAAAATGTCCTTCCATGCAGCACTAGGGCCTCTTTCTGCAAAGTTCTTTGGGGTTCCATGAGTCTGTGACGTACCTCCATATTTGTTTGAATCAAGGCAACAACTTGAGATTTTTTCCCAGGAGAGCTATGGTGTCTTTCAAAACTAGCTAACATATATTGATGCTGACTATATACTAGGCATCAGTAACTGAGTACTTATATGCCAGGCATTATTCTAAGCAATTTAAAAGTTTTAACTGAGTTAATGCTTGACAAAATCCTATGGAATATTCTATTGCTATCCCTAACTTACAGATGATCAAACTCAAGCCCAATGTCATATAACCAGTAAAAGGCAAAATGGGGGTTGATTCCCAGGCTGTCTGGCTGAAAATGAATTTGGAGATCCGCTTTGCTCAGAAGCCTCTGCACCAATACCATCTCTTAATTGGGATTTATTTGCAAGGATATCTTTGATAAAGTTTTCCTGCTGCGTTAAGTAAGCTTCAAGCAGCCTAAAGAAGACAGTCACTGCACCCAGACTTGGCCTCAGGCTCCAAACTGGTAAAATGAAAAGCAAAAGCAGATCTTGGACTTGTGCCTTGTGACTTGTGCCTGGAACTGGAAAGATGAACTAGGTTCTCCATGGCTCCTGGGCACTGTTTTTGTTGGTGCTTTTGGGGTGGGAAGAAGGCATTGCTGGGATAGAACTCAGGCCCCTGTGCTTCCTAGGCAAGTACTCTACTACTGAGCTATATCCCCAGTCCCTGAGTTTTTATAGGTTAGTGGTGGAACATAACAATTTTTCCCCAAACTCTGTGCCAGTTGCAAAAAACGCTTTCACAAACATCCTTTCATTTACATCTTCCCTCCAGGAAAGTGACCGCAACCCCATTATTCTTTTTTAAGGAGCTGAAACCCAGAATCTTCAGGACTGATGCACTTCTGCTTTGCAGGTGCCCAAGGGAATGAGCCACATAGGCAGGTCCTATTCCTTCCCAATAGATGTCTTCAGCCTCCCTCTGTGGGAACGTCTAATTTATTTGTATCTAAATTTATTCCAAGAATTTTTATAATTGACAAAGCCCCACTTGGGGTTAGGTTGGGCTAGGTGTTACTGAGACAAATGTTTTCGCGTTTACCTTTATGGGCATGCCTCAACCTCATCCTCTCCCCAACACCTCGCGAGATGTGCAGAAACAAAAATTAGGGCTCCAGGGGCGACCTTTCCTGATCCTCAGCAGCCAGGAAGAAGCACACCACCGCAGTGGGACCCGCGGGGCGACGGAGCAGAAGTCAAGAGCAAAGCCGGCCAGGAGCAGCGTGCTCCGAGGCAGGCAGACCCAAGTGGGGAGATGAGCGAGGTGAGCACAGCGGCTCCCGGCTGGCAGAACTAGGAAAAAGAGACACACACACATCGTGGGATTTCTCTTCTCCAACTCAGTTTCTTGAGTGGGCACCTGGTCTCCGTTGGCCTTCCTGGGTAAAGACTGCTGCTGCGCAACGAAACGAAGCGGGTTAGACCCAAATTTGTCTGCAAACGACAAGGAGTGAAGAGTTGGCGGTGGCTGGGGACATACCCCGGGGCCATCAGCCACCTGGGCACTCTTTAGGTGTGAGAAAACAGGCTAGTGGACAGCCAAAATCAAGACTCCGCTCTACGGCAGCTCAAGCTACCGGTCCTGCTTCCTTGCCTAATTGGGGCGCGCAGCCCTTAGCACCTGCCGCGTTCGTTCCTCCACCAATCAAGGTGCGGAGGCGGCGCTTCCGCTGGTTGAGCTGGGGGAGTGGGGAGTCCTTTTGAAGTTTGGTGCCTTCTGGATGCCTTGACAGGAGACCTATTGATGTCCTAACCATTTTATTTAGGAGGCGGACATTTCATACCTATTTTACAGCGATAGAATCTGAGGTTCTGCAACAGATTCATATTCATAAGACACTGCTTTGACCCTGTGGAACTCTGCGCTAGCAAAGAACTGAGTGAGCGCCTCAACTCTGGCCACGAGTCCCTGGTGGATGGGGCTGCGTCTTAACGTCTCCATCACTACCCGGTATAGTGGTGTCCAGACCCCAGCCTGAAGTAATGTGCAGGGGGCAGGCAGAGGAAGATCTCCCAAGACAAACCCAATAAAGTTTGCAGACAATAAGGTTCACTGTCCCCACCATCCCCGGCTTCTTAGGTGGGTAAGCACTCAGGAATGTGGACCTATCTCTTGAATCTGGCTTTCCACCCACTGGCCTGGTTTCTCACACCAAAAGTGGTAATAATCACACCTGACTAATGGAAGCCCTGAAAGTGAGAAGTTAAGACTAATTGCAGTCAACCACAGAGCAGTTGAAGAGCCTGAGTCCTGGGCCTGACTCTTATGACCTATCAATGCTGCGATCTTGGGCAAATTACTTGACCTCTCTGTGCCTCAGTTTCCTCCTTAGTCCATGCAGCTTATCATTGCTTCACCTCACTGAAGGTTTTTGAGGCTTGCAAATAAAGGAACAAACTAAGTCTCTATTTCCCAGGGCTGAAGGATACAACAGTCTCTGGAAACTTCATACATAATTCTGAGCAAAATTTATCTGCATATTACTTGCTAGTCATGAGCTTGGGCAAGCTGCATTCCCCTCAGCCCCTCTGGGTCTTCATTATTGAAATGGGTCCCTGAAAATGCATCAGTCTCTAGGGCCCCTTACAAGCCCTGGCTTCTGCTTTTGGCGATACGTGGCCCTTCCTTTGCTGGGAGGGGCCAGAAGGCTCTGTCCAGCCAAGTGCTCCTCAGCTCCACCCCTGGGGGGGGGGGCTGCCGGTGGAAACTCCGGGCTTGTGGACAGCTACTCTGAGGGCGGAGGGGTTCCTCTTGGCCCAGAGTTCCCGCCGCCACATATGGTCTGTGAATTTAGGTGTCAAAAACCGGAGAATTAGAAATGGTAATTTTCCGTCATTATGGCTGAAACGCGATCTGTCACAACAACTGGAACATGTCTCCGTGCTAGCGAAAATAATGTTCGTGATTAGGAATCATTATGCACGTCAAGCAGAGTCCATTAAGTTGTAGGGAGAAATTAGCCTTGACGGGCGGAATCAAACTACAAATATACAGGCCTCGCCTTCAGGAGGCCCAGCAGCGGCCCTGGGGAGGAGGACGGCCAGAGTCCGGTGTTTTCTTAATAGGAAACTGCCCAGAGAATTAATACCCCTTCCCCCGACCCCCATGGGAGTCTCCCTTCCTCTGCCAATCGCCAAGTCCCCACCCTAGGAGTGCGAGTGGAGGTAAGGCAGTGTTGCCAGTAGCTAGAGGCTTTGAGGTCCCACAGGTCCCCTGGGGAGTTCCCTGCCACCACTTCCAAGCTGTGTGACCCTGCCCAAGTCACTTGACCCCCCTGAACTTTGCTCACTGGTCTGTAAAAGAAGGATAATCCCACCCACTTCACGGAGATTCTCCTGAGGGTTAAATAAAATCGAGTTTGCCCAGGACAGGCGGCATGGGAATCTGCCAGACTCCCTCCCTTCCCGGAGCTCCTGTCTCCAAGCTGGAGGTCCTGGTGAGATCATGTAGGTGATGGGGGCTGCAGGGTGTGTGTGTATTGGGCGAGGGGGATTGAGTGACTGGATCAGGACCTGAGAAAAGGGACCAGAATCTCTGCAAAATAAGAGTGAACTCAGAGCCACAGATGTGACCTGCTAGGCTGTGTACCCTCCTCCCTACCACCCCAGGCAGGAAAAGGGGCACTGGGTCTCCAAGCCTGCTCCAGCTGCCCACAAGGAGCCATAATGTCACCAGAATCTGCACTCTCACCAAGTAGTGGTTCATAGTAATGGGAGCAGGATTAAGACACCTTCTTCTACAGGCTGCTGCCTCTGTCCACCTTGGAGACACAGACACAAGGTGATTGATCAGCCCCTGATACCTCTGGAGCAGAGTGGGGAATATTCTTTCCACTTCTGGGAGAAGGCACCAGGATGGAATTTCGAAAGGCTTCCAGCCTTGGGTGCTCAATAACCTTTGAGAACTTGTTCCCTACCAAGCATGGAACTGCAAAGGACTTTGCCTACATCATCTTTTATATCCTTTGTTCCATAGAACAATGAGAGTCAGGAGTTAGGAGTCCTAACCTGGGCCTGGAGCCAACTTGGCCCTGCCTCCAAAGCCTTAAAAACAGCTGCCACGTCAACCTGCACTGTTTTAGCCAATCAGCCTTTCCTATCTTTCCTCCTTCGTGCTGGCCTGCTAATTTCACCTCTCAGATTGCGGAACTGAAAGGAGCTAATGAATGTAGCTGGCTCTGTCTGACAGTTAGGACTCATTTAGACACTCTCTGTGCCTCATTTTTCTCTTCAGTAGATAAGATCCTCACCTCCATAGCTCTCTCCCCCAGGAGCAAAATGCACTGGTGGCTGTTGCTCAGCAATTTGCTCAGCAAGTAATCTAGGTTTGAACCCTTGCTACGCCATCTATACCGCACCAGCGGGGCCCATTCTCAAAGGAAAACAGGAATCAGAGCAGCTGGGACGGATGAGCGAAATAATTATCCAAAAGCACTTACTGCGAAACCAGGGAGAAGATTAAGGGTTAAACAAGGTGCTGATTACCAGGTGCAATGATTGGTAAACACAGGTTTGGAGAATTGTATTTGGCTGAGAATGAAAAGTTGCTCCCAGTCCCTTCCAGAAAAATTACTTTGCATTTCTAGCATCTCAGAGCGCTGGTTATCTGGAGTTCAGGTCCCGACTCTCAAGAGCAAGGGACCGTGGGTCTGCAACCTTCCAAGGGCTGTTAGGTAAAGGAGGCAGGAAAAGCCGCCCCCACAGGACCTCCTGGCCTGGTCTCCCCGGGGTCCGCCTCTGCTTTTCCAAAACTCAAAGCAGGCTCAGAGAGGGACCTAAATGCAGGGGCGCAGTGGGACATAAGCTAAGCCCCAAGAGAAGTCCTTTGCCAGTCCCAGCGAGTGCGCAGAAACAGCTCTCTTACAAATAGTTGACGTTCCTGTGACCTTCCTCGAAATAATACCCCGCACTAATCCGGGACGTGCTTTGTTTCTCTTTTCCTATAACATCCTAGGCGCCTGCTAACCGGAGGGTAAACTCCACCACAGCGGGACGTTTCTCCTGTTTACCCCGTCCCAGAGTAGGCCTACGAGAAATATTAATGAATCTCTGAACAAATACACGAATGAGTGAGGAATAAATGAAGGAAAGAGAAGAGAAAGTGATTCCTCATATTTTTTTCCCCATTTAAAAGCATCCCTAGTTTTATGCTTCCCTTAGGAGCTCAGGGTTTCGATTTCCTTGGTCCCCAGACTGCGGACTCCAGTAGGGTCTCCGGCCCTGAGGCTGTCCCCCTTCTCCCACCGCCCAGAGGCTGGGTGTAGTTGCGCACTCTGCAGGACTGGAACTCGCTGGTGGGAATAGGATTTCTGCTAAGGGAAGAACTCGCACGCCTGGAAGTGCCTATCCCTCGGCAGATTGGTGCAGACCATTATTGTAAATTTAATAAATATGGCTATCTCGGGAAATAATTAAACAATAGTTTATGTATTAAACAAATGTCAATTATTAATTAATTTAATTAATTAAATATTGATTTGATAATAAATATACATTACATCTCTTTTTACATATACATACATACACAGAGGTGCTGGGATGTGAGCAACAACAGAGGTGGTTGAACAACTGCTTTTGATGAAATATACATATCCCTTTTTTGTTGGGTTTTTTTTTGTTGTTGTTGTTGTTGCTGGGCATAGAACACTGGACTTCATGAGTGCTAGGTTGTTTTAAAACTACAGTTGCAAAGATGTGAGGAATTTGTTTGAAAAAAGGTTTCCAATTGGAGGTTGACTGTTCTCTTTTTTGTTGTTGTTGTTGTTGTTGCTGCAGTCACTCAGTGCTTCCCTGTCCACCCCTATCTCTAAATTCTTTAAAAAGGCACATATTCCTTGTTTAGCCTTGGAAACTTATCAGTTAGGCTGTAAGCATCTAGTAACACAACTACTACTCAAGGAGAAGGTGATTCATTCACTCTCCCGTCTTTCTTTGGGGTAATTATTTTTCAACAACAAAGTAGTGCTACCTAGGGCTAAATGAGTTTCAAATCCAGCCACTGGGCCCCTGGGGATTTTCAGGATGAGGATCTCACTGCCTTCCCTCTTGAGGATCAAGAGGACACCTAACCTGAGTCTCTGGATTGATTTTTCAAGAATTGCTCCTAAATAAGTCACCAGCTTCTTGGCTCCTGAGACCTCTAATAGAATCAGGACCACCTGTCCCAGTATTAAAAGGAAGCATAGAGGATTTGGTTCTTGAAATGGAAAAAGATCTATAATATACATTTGAGTGCTTAGTGTGTGCCAGGCTCTGGACTGGGAATCCAGAAAGCTTGGGCAGTTGCTGAGAAGCAGCTATCCCAATAAGTCTTTAGGTCACCACCCCAACCCAGCTCTGGGCATGAGTCATGCCTGCCCCAACAAAGACATCTGGAGGAAGGTGCTCCCTGAGGACGAGCTGAGGCCTATGCCCCTTAAAGGCAGCCCTCACCATCTTAGTGACTACTGCTACCCTGCCAAGGGTGTCTCTAGGCTCCCTGCAGGGCTCTCTGAACTCCGTTGGCCAGCCGGCTCACTCTGGATCACAGCTACTGTCCAATTTCAGAGTTAGATTGCTTCCCCCTAAGCCAGGAAAAAATGAAGTGTTTTTTTTTTTCAGGGACCTAGAGTTTCCACCCCTTATCTAGTTTAGGGGTTAATGTGAATTTTAATATGATTAGGTATGAGATGGATGATGGGATGCTTGCTCTGGTGAAACCTACCCACCATGGACCAGGAAGAGGCAGGAGAACTTGACCCCAAGGCAAGTCCAGCTTGCACATTAGACTTTTGCCCCAGAATCCATAACTCAGCTGTATAGGAGAACAATAAGGAGCTTTGGGCAGGTGGGCAGAGCTCTGCTGACCCAGCAGTCCTCTTGCCAGTTTCCTACGCTAGAGGTCAGAGATAGGAAAGGTTTCTCCTTTGCTTGTTTGTTTTTGTGAGGACAGAGGAGAGGAAATCTTGAGGATCCTGGTTCTCATTCATGAGAACTTCTTAGAAGCCAAGGGCTGGAGCCACCTCAAAGTGCCTGCAAGTGCCTGACTCCCAGCCTGGTTTTCCCAGAGGTCTCTGCCACCCCACCCCACACAGAGCCTTATATCCCTTTTACAGATGTACCCTGGTGATAGGAGGAACTTTAAAATCAAACTTGGTGTATGGGGTGACCCAGGGAAGGTCTCAGACCTGAAAAACACGAAGAACTTGGACTTGCCCAGGCAGGCAGTCATCTCTTCAGCCAGGTGTCCCCGAAGTTTCCAGTCTTTCCTACTACTTTGGTATGCTGTATCTTTATCAACCTTTTCCCCAGGCCAGGGCTCCAATGATTAGCATCCCCGGGCGTGTGTGTGTGTGTGTGTGTGTGTGTGTGTGTGTGTGTGTGTGAAGGGGCAGCATCCCAGACCTTCGGGCGGGCGCTTCCCAGGTCGCCCGCAGGTCGGTCACCCAGATGACTCACACGGATTATTCCTGGCTGCCTCCTGACACTCTTAACATGTGGGACAAATGCGGGAGTGGGGGTTTGACTATTTGATTTTCGAATCCTCAGGACAGTCAATTCCATTAAAGCCTTTCCAAAAACACAAGCAAAAAAGTAGAACCCTCCAAGCTATGCGGACAATTTGGTGCCAGCTCCTCCTCAACCTCGGAGCGCCCCCAACTAGAAGAAACCTCGGGTGGCCGCAGTCCAGCAAGGCTGGATCGCTGCCGGATGCCGAGGTCAGGAGTTGTCACTGTGAGCGCCGCCCAGCGGTTCCCATTAGGCCAACCGCCCCCCACCGCCCGCACTGAGAACCCCGCACCCGCGCGCACGCGTTAGTGGATGTTGAGGAGTAAAACTTCCAGTCGCACGGTTCTGGGGCCTCCCAGGGAGGCCTTGGGGCGCACAAGGGAAGCCATTCAAAAATGTTAATAAGCTTATTAAAATGAGCGGCTTTACTGGCTGTAGTTTTATGGGGAGTCTCCCACTCTCGCTTTCTGGTGGACCAGAGACGCAAAAGCGCTAGTGACAATTTTCCCCCTTAACGCATTTTCCTTGCAAGGACAGGGGACTCTCCCTAGTCCAACGCGGTCCAGAGGAGGAATAGCATAGCCTCATCTCTCTCTCTCTGAAGCGCGATGGGTCGGGAGAAAGAAGAGCTGGACTTTCCAAAACTGCTGACCACTCAGGCCGGGGACAGGAGGCTGAGATGGTCCAGATAATGACCTTCCAGCGGAGGCCTGCAGGGTAGTAACTCAGAGCGCCCCAAAACCTTAAAAAGGAAACAATACCCTTCCCCAGATGAAAACCAAAATTGCTCAGGAAGTGAATGATTCATTATTTAAAGTAGAAAGGCTTTGTCCTTTACCTTCACTCCCAGACAGAGCTGTGTGGATTCCAAGTTACCCAGAGGCCTTGCCACTTTTCTTCTTCCTTTCTTTCTTTTTAGTGGATGCCCGGAGAAGTTAGTTGCCTAAGATTCACCAACTCAGTGGCAGACTGTTTCAGGCCTGTGGAGCCCAGGCCCCGGGGAGCCTCACTGTCTGGACCTGTGGGACCACTGACTGCGATTTCACTGCCTCCCAGGTAGTTCCCACCTCAAGCATCTTCCCCCTGGCGTCCAGGAGCACGCCCGCCCAAATCCTATGGAGAAAGCCCAGGTCCTACTGGAAGGGGCCAGGACAGGGACCGGAAGGACGCATCTAGAAGCCTCAGGCCCGCGCAGAATCTTGCACTAGATCCTCACGCCTAGAAGTTTAACGATGCAATTGCAGGAAGTATGGATTGGTGCCGGCCAGCGCTCGCAGAGACGGTGCAGTTTTGTGCAGAGATTATCCCGCTCTTGGCCCCGGGGGAGCACAAAGCGCTGGGCTGCAGGCCACATGGAGGGAGGGGGCTGCCGACAGGGACTAGGAAGGGCAGAACGGCGAGCTTGTGCGAGGGAGGGTAGACGCCAGCGGGACGATTTCACCGGACACCCTCACTGAAGCTTGGAAGAAGCGTCGTCCAAGTCCAGCAGCTAGCTTACCTCGCCGGGGGCTCCCGGGAAGGTGACGCCCTAAGGGTCAGGTAACACCCCCTGCAGCTCTCCCGTTTCCCCTGTGAACTTGACCTTCAGACTAGAACGAAGAGGTGCTATTTGCGGTGGCCAGGTGCGGGGCTGCAGGGCCATTTCCCAATTCTCACACTAGCCAACTTCCCTACACGTAGACTTTTGACATTATCATCACCGGAATTGTAGCCTCACTCATATACTAAACAAATTCGAGAAAAGTTAAGTTATTCAGTTTAAAACTGTACGCAGGACCACCCCTGCTTGCAGGGCCCTGGGAATCAGTCTTCTCTTATAAAAGCTTTAATAATTTGAATAACAAAATTTATTTGAGTAACTTCTCTGTGTGACTACAGAGGAAAAAACAATTTATTATTAGATGATGTAATCACTTACAATAAAA
This sequence comes from Aplodontia rufa, assembly GCA_004027875.1. Taxonomy (NCBI): domain Eukaryota; kingdom Metazoa; phylum Chordata; class Mammalia; order Rodentia; family Aplodontiidae; genus Aplodontia; species Aplodontia rufa. The sequence goes on along the minus strand of PVKS010014547.1, from coordinate 21,360 downwards.
CACATTTTTTTTGCAATCCTGCTTTGGGGTTTTTTTTCCATTTTTTAAACATCTATATCAGGAGACCCAAAACTGGCCAGAGATCTCTAGACCTCTGACAGACTTTAAATTCAGCAGACCACAGTGCACTTGGAATCCCTGTAGGATGTAGGAATTCAGATCAGCAATTTAGCATTGCCCACAGTACATCATGATAATTAATAATAATGTCAGCAGTAATAAGGTCCTACCAGTTGTACAGTGCTTAATGATTTTTAAAGTGCACCCGGACTTTTGTGATCCAGCCTCTAGAGCCAAATCTGGGCAATGCCAGGGCTAAAGAACAATCTGATCAGCCACCTGGAATCCTAAAATATGCTTTGCAATTCTAAAAGAACTCCCAACAATTTTGACTGCACCTTCTCATGGGCTGTGATGGTGGAAAAGTCACAGTGCGTCTTCGACTCTCAGTTTCTTCTGTGAATGGAAGTCAGGTTCACTAGGTGACAGGCAGCTTCGATGAACTGGAGCAGGACAGGATTTTTCATTGTTTTGCTGTGATTGTCATTCTTATAAACATTGTTTGGTTGCTCCTCTGCACCTTCCTTGGATTAGGAGCCTCTGGTGCTTCTTCCCTCAAAGTGGCTTTTGCCGCAGCTGCAGAGTGCCCTGAGTGGGTGCAAAAGACCCATGCTCTCAGCTCTTCCTGACTTACAAAGTACTTTCCAGCATTTGCTGCCTCTCCCAGTTCCCACAGAGTTCAGTGCCATTCCCAATTTAAATAGTTGCAGAGTGAGATTGGTGGCCTACAAAATTGAAGTCTAAGAGCCCCTTTGGCAGCAGACTAGGCCCCAGCACTGAGCTATTTTGCTCCCCCTAAAGTGCTGCCCATGCCTATGCCCCCTGATTGTCTTTTGGAGGCTGGGACCTCCTTTACCACTTTCTAGGTTTCAGGGGTAAAGCTGGAAGCAGGAAGCTTTCTGTAACTGGACCGAATTCTGTGGACTTTGCAGGTGGAGGCCAGATTCTACAATTTCCTCTACAAGGTGAACTGAAACTTGAGCAAAGGAGAGTGGATTTTCAACTGGTTGGTACAGAACTCTGGTGGCTGGTCAGGAAACTGGTTACAGGGCCCTTTGCTGGAGGGAGGTCTGCAGGTCTGGGATGAGGTTCTATTCCTCTGTAGTGCTTGGCCTGTCCTTTCCAGGCTTTGCTCCAGAGCGCCCCTCCCTCTGAGAGGAGAGGACCAGAAATGGGGCAGTGTTTCAGGTTATTTTCACTCCTCAGGAGCCCTGGTGTACCACTCCTCCAGCCAACCCAGTATTTCCAGGTTCTGGTTACTGCCTGGAGGTGTCAGGACCGTTTCTGCTGCTTCCAAAAACATTCGGATTAGCCATCACCCTCGCTCCCCTTTCCCAATGTGGGGACCTGCATGGATGCTGGGATTTACTGAGGCCAAGAATCTTTTTTATTTTTTAAATTTTTTTGAAAAAAGGAATCCAACCTCAACCCTGCTAGCTCCCTGTATAACAAAATACTCTTAAGGGATCTGACAGGCCCACAAACCTAATGGGACAAGCTTGAGATAAGCAAGACCAGTACCCAGGTGATTCTCTCTCTAACACACACACACCACACACACCAGCAAGCTATATTTGGCAGCCATTGATCCCGAATTTGCTGCTAGAGTGAGGTTTGTGGAGTTGGTCTTTGGGACCCATTTCAGTAAAGGTCACCTGGATTCTGTCCCCTTCCCTAGCTATTCCCCTTGTCTGGGTTTACCTGTCTGTAAAGTGGGCATGTGAGATCCTGAAGATCTCCCAAGGTCAGCTCCAATGCTCACTAAAAGAGGAAGAACTCTGGGCTCAGACTGCAGCCCCGACTGTTCTGGGTGACTAGACCTCCAGGAGGCAGAGAGGGCTGTGTGCAGCACTGAGGGAGTAGAGGAAGAGACCCCCTGGTGGAGTCAGCCAGGAGGCATCAAGTAGGACTGTTTTAATATGTAAAATAAAAAGTTGGGTAGGAATGGTGGGGAAAAGAAATAAAGAAAGTAATACTGTGAATTTCCAACAGAAACCGCATCTGAAGCCCAAGATACAGGTAGACACCGGTCTTGTGTCTCAAAATGAGGTGAGAAATTCTCAGGGACCGAGCAGGATTCAGCGGTTGTCTCCGACTGGCGACCTCAAGGTATTGTCGCCTCTGCAGTCCGGGTGCCAAATCCAAAGGAAATTGCCACAATCTGGATCTAACTGAATTGGTTTGTCACTGCTCCCCCCCCCCACCCGCCCCGGGGCAGTTCCGAAGAGCCCAGCCCAGGCGGGGAGTCCGGGAGAGGGAGAGAGAAGGAGAAGGGCCACGGCTCTACCCGGGTGGGAAGGTAAGGTTGGGTGTGCGGTGGAAGAGGACGCACGCTCCCAGCGTGCGACCCTGGAACTTCGTTCCTTTTTCTCCTCGCCTAAGATTTTCCCTCTGCCCTCTTAGGATGCAGCAACAAACTAGTGCTATTTTCAGAGAGAGGGAGAGAGAGAGAGAGAGAGAGAGAAGAAAGAGCAGAAATCGGTCTCCCCTTCCTATAATCCCTCACTAAATGTCGCTCTCTGGGGAAAGGAAAGCAGGAGATTGTGACGTTATCGGAAACGATCCAACTTTCTACAAGGAAAATGCATTTATGATTAATTATAAAATTAAAGTGTAATTTTAAAACATTTTAAAAAGAAACCAAATGATTGCAGGAACCATCTGGAAAGGTGGTTGGACTTGGAAGGGAGGGAGCGGGGTGGCTATTCCGTGGGTCTTTGCCTTTCGCTTTTCGCTGTTTCCGGAAGGGGGGAGCTTTTGGTAAAGCGCTGGTCTCCCCGATCCTCCACAGCTGGTACGCAGGGTAGGGGAACTCCAGGCCTCGGCCTTCCCGGAACAAAGGGAGGCGAGGAGGCTGGGAAAGGTTGTGGCTGGGGAACGCAGATCAGCCTATCCCTCCACCCCCAGATGAAACTGAAGGTAGCCCAAGTCTGGGTTTGGGTGTTTCCCGGGTCTGGCGCAGAGTGGAGGCCCAGGCGCCTGCAATGTGGCATTAACTCTTCCTTGCTCGCCCAGGACCTATTGTGAGGGCTGGAGCGAGGCGAGCATTTCGCTCTGGTTAGTCTGCGGTGTTCTGGGGAGTCTGAACGCCAGGGGGGCCTGCTCATCTGTAAAATGGGGTAATAAATAAACCTCGCCCAGCGCATCCTCTGCTGCCCCAGTGGATTTCGGAAAGGAGCAAAGGACGACTTGCCATCGAAGGAGCGGAGCGCGTGGAAACCATTCAGTGTCTGGGCACCCAGCAAGAATAAATGCGCAGGTGACCCTTCCCTGGAGATTTGGTTGGGGAAGGTTTCAACCATTTCAGAATTTCAGGCGGGAGTGTTTACTAGCCCGTTCCTGCAACGAAATAAAACCCGGATCACTTCAGAGAAATGCTCCGAAAACCGAAAGCAAGACGGGAGGACAGGAACGGGTCAGCAGTTTAGAGTAGGGGACGAAAATTGGCTGTGGGCTCAACTATTGGCCTTCAAGCTAAGTCTGTAGCCAATGCCCTCGAGAAAACAAGGAATCCTAGGAATTTGCTACCGGGTTCAGTGCGATTCATCCGTGACTCCCACACACCCCCACCCACGAAGTGGTGATTCCCTGAGCCGTGCGGGTTTAAGCCCTTCCTGCTGAGCCGGCAGCTGAGCTGCTCTTTGGGAGGCAAGACGTCCCGGGTTCGAGGCAGGAGAGAGCCTGGGGAAAAGGAGCTCCAGGCACTTCCAACCCAAAGCTGCACGGTGGGTGGGTGACAGTTTCAGAGAAAACTCGGCGTCCAGAAGAGCATGTTAAACTAGAAGTTTATAAATTAAAAAAAATACAGCGAATAGAGTTTCCAAACTTCACAAATCTTTTTAAAGATAATACTCTAGTTGAGTGCACAGTGCCCTTAAGGAGGCGAAAAGCGGCGAGGTTGACCAGACAGGTCGAATCACCTGTCTTACAAACAGGTGAGGAGTAGAAAGGGGAGTCCCGAGCCAGGGCGCAGGAGTCGCAGAGCGGGTACGGTAGAAACCGAGAGCCAGGCGGCTGGACTGCGGAAGGCGCGTGGGAAGGCTGGCCAGGGATATTCACATTGAATACAAAAATAACCGTTATTTGAATACAAACAACTGAAAAGTGCTACAAGTCTCAACCTCCCTTGAAAAGTAAAAAGAAAGGCAAGTTTCTGGAGAGCCGCTCAGGGGGGTGCTGTTTCCTCGTTGGGGGCGCCCAGGCACTCCCCATTTGGGCGCGGCCCTTGACTTCTGGGAAAAGGAAGGTGTGGGGGCTCCCTGGCCTCTCCCTGCGCTTGGAGGCTTCTTTCCTTACATTCAGCACCCTATAGGGCAGCCCCTTCCGAGCTCTGACACTTGGGTGGAGGTCCCAAAAACCAAAACCTTTGCTGTTCAAATCAACTCCTGGCCTGGGGCAGCCAGGCTTCCGCACTCCTTTGTCACAAATGCAATTTCCAAAAATAAGAGATATGTAGATACACATAGATTGGTAGCATGGATACCATGAACTAGTGTGGCCTAGGGCACGAAGCTCTCGGCAGGCCTGTGATTCTGGGGATTCAGGCTATGTGGTGTCCAGGAGTCCTCTCTGCTCCGGGGAAACACCATCCCCAGGCAAACACAATCCAAATCCGAATCCAAATCCACAGTCGTGGCAATAAATAGTGTCCAGGGGCTTACAGGCAGGTAAGGGGAGGGCAGGGCCCTAGGCCATAGGGTGGCTCTGTTCAAATTAGATAAAGGCGCCCCCTCTGGGCTGACTTAGTTTAGTTAACACCGGCGGAGCCCGAGCTGGGTTTCCTCCTCCTCGCCTCTTGGGTCGGGCGCCCCTGCACAGAGTACAACCTGCATAGCTGTCAGCGGCCTTGGGAGCCAGGGCTCAAGAATCACTGGGTGCCAGCAGCGGCCGCGCACGTGGAGAGCGCCCAGCCCGGGAGGCAGTAGTAAGGGTAATAGTAGGACGGCTGCAGTGGCAGAAGCGAAGGTGGCCTCAGCACCTCGCCTGGCAGATACTGTCTCTGGTCATCCCGTACCAACACCTTTACTGCCACTTTCTTGGCTGCCGGCGCCGACGCCAGCAGGTCAGCCGCCATCTGCCGGCGCTTGGTCTTGTAGCGACGGTTCTGGAACCAAATCTTCACCTGAGTCTCGGTGAGCTTTAGTGACGCGGCCAGGTCAGCGCGTTCGGGCCCGGACAGGTATCGCTGGTGGTTAAAACGACGTTCCAGCTCAAAGACTTGAGCGTGGGAGAAGGCGGCCCGGGACCGCTTCTTCCGCGGTTTGGGAGCCGCCGGCTCTTCCTCCTCCTCCGCGCCGCCCGCCGGCCCGCCGCTACCACCGCCTCCTGCACCGCTGCACAGCCCTGGCAGGCGCGCACCTCCGGGTCCAACACCGACGTCCTCCGCTCTTGGGCTGCGGTCACCTGCAGACCCCGGTGGAAACAAGAACAAGATAATGTCACATTAATGAAACTGTGTTATGTGCATGTGCGAATATGCCACCTTGAAACCAAATATCCTGTACTACTGTGAGTAGTAAAAAAAAAATTTGAAGCAAGATAAGATCAGAGTCTTAGAGTGAGTCTGGGTCTCATCTCAGGGACCACTAGGGACCGGGGGGTGGGGGCAGAAACACACTTTGATCTCACCAAAATGGAGGTTAAGCCCTGGAGTCCAGAGTCTGGATGCTGGAGATTCAGTCTCAGAACCCTGTCCCACTCGCTTCTCCCATCTAGGCCTCTTCTGGTGCAGGCAAACAAATCAGCAGCTGTACCGCTGTGCTTCCCTCTAAGCCCCAGGTTCCCCTTTAGAAACTTGGGACGCTGGGCCTCAGCATCTCTGTAAGCTCTCTGCGCTCAGAACTGAGCCTTAACGCTCTAGGCTGCACTTCTGTCTCTCTCCTCGGGTTCACCACCTCCCCACACTCACACACACGCATTGGCTAAACATAAAAGGAATGTGGGGGAACAGATCTTGGGGCCAGAGGTAAGTGGAGTCTTCTTCCCCCATTGCCTACTATTGCTGCACCAAGGCCTTGGGTGGGTTTCTTTTTCCCTTTGCAAGGTAATGAGAGGAGGGCTGGGGTTGGATGGTGCAGAGATGGGTCTGTCCCTGACTCAGGTCCTCTTGGACCGGATCTGATACCATCCCCTAGACCTTCCCCCCCTCGCCCCTGAAGCTGAAGCACCCCAGTAGTCTACTGCCCTGGCCTGCTTTGGGCCAGCCCTAGGCCTATAGCAGCATGCACCCAAGGGACAGGCAATCTGGTCGAATTCACACCAAGAAATGTGTTAGCTCATGGCCAAGGAGGCTTCTCTCCTGGGTGCCTTGGTTCTGACCTCAAACCCTCAACCTTGGCCTTCAGGTAGCTGCTGAGTTTGCTCCCAGCTCCTGGATTCTCTGTCCAAACACTGATCTCCCAGCCTTAGGACTGCAAAACTAAACTAGCCTCTCCCCCAAGGCACCTCTTTCTACAGATCCTGGGCTCTGACCCACTTGGAGTGTCCTTCCCTACCTACTCCGGTTGGGTGGAGGCTGGGTCCTAGGACATCTAGGCGTTAGGGTATCTGAGGCAGGGTGAAGTCTCTGACTGAGATCTCTGGTCCCCGTTTTTGACTTTGAGAATTTCAAGACAGACAGCTAAGGCACTGGTAATGAACTCCAAGTCCTCAGGAGCGCGGTGTGCAACTGTTCTCTTACAACCCAGTCCAGGGCACACTGTCCCAGGACGCAGGACTTTGAGGAGTTCCTCGGTCCTCTGAGGGGGACCAGTTCCAGAGGATCAGGGAAGTCCGCGCCAATGCGCAGAACCTCAGGACTTGGCCAGAAGCTGAGCCGGGTGCTCCGGGTGCTCCCAGCAGGGCCACCCTCCTTGCGGCGGTCGGCCTCTGGTGTCCAGCCCCTCCGCGTTTAGCCCCCTTCCCCCTGAAGCCAGCAGACCTGAAACGCTGGCTGACATCTCGCTGTCGCTCCGGCCCGCGGCTTCCTCCTCCAGGTCCTTGACGGTGTGCAGCTCGCAGACCGGTTGGTCGAGGCCCAGGGTTCCCCCGGCCCCGCCGGCTGCCGACCCGTTCGTGCAGCGCCGCCGGTTCTCGTTGTCCTCGCTGAGAGCAGAGTCCGAGTCCCAGCCTCCCGGGCTCTCCGCAGTCTGCCCGGCAGCTGTTCTGGTCCGGGCAGGAGACGCTAGCAGTGAGTCCTCGGCGCCCCCCAGCGCACCCGCGTCGGCCTCCCCAAAGAGCCGCCAGCAGCAGACTGCAGGCGCTGCGGCCGCCGCCACAGCTGTGCCCCCAGGCGCCAAGCGCCCTTCGGGGGCAGCCAGCCCGCTGCGCTCCTCTTTCTTGTTGAGGATCGCCTGGATGGAGAAGGGCGTCAAGGTGTTGGCGCCGCGCACAGCCATCTGCGCCGCGGGCCGGAGCGGGCGGCCGGCCGGGCGGGCAGCGGGGGCGCGGGGCAGTTCCGAGCCAGACAGTGAACGCCAGCGGCCGGAGCGCAAGTGAGCCGGGCGCGCCAGGCCCCTGAAGCCCACTCCTGCGCCGCGCAGCAGCCCCCGCCCCGCTCTGTCCCCGGATCTGCGCGCCCTTCTCTGAGGCCCACTCCTCCTGGAGACCCCCTCCCCCCGAATCCAGCGCCAGACGCTCTCCCTTCACCGCCCGGCTGAATTCTCTCAGCGCCTTTCGCTCTTAGGGGCGGGCCAGGGTTTGCCCCCTCTGGGGAAGTGAGTGGGAATGGGAGGTGGGAGGGGGGAGCTCTGCGGCTGCGATCCCTAGGGCCGCCGGGACGCACGGCCCAAGTCACTTTTTCTTAGCGCTTCTCTCTTCCCCGCCTGCCGGATTTCGCTCCTGGCCGGTCCTCCCTCTTCCCCGCTGGGCTGGCTCTTCCGGAGCCCACCCCCCTGGCGGCGGCGGTGGCGTCGGCGGCGGCGGGCGCTGGATTCAGAGAGGAGCCGGGCACCTTTTTACCCTCTCCCCGGGTTTATCTGTTTCTTCTCTTTCCTTCCCCTGAGTTCCACGGTACCCCCCTCCCTCCCGGGTGTCATTCCTCACCGCTGAGTGACAGCTTCAGGTCACACCCCTTCGCTGGGCCGTCCGGAGTGCTCCAGGTCGTCGATTGGCTGGCTCCAGCTGAAAGACGTTGACTGGAAGAGACAGAACTGGGCACTTTGAGCGGTTAAACGGGGTCTGATTTAACCTCTTCTCTCCTGAGTCTGGTCCTGGAAGCATCCTCCAGTAATAAGGAGGTTCTCCACCCCGAAACTATGTGTCTTACTTTTGCAGATGTAACCACCTCCTCCAGGGCTTTTGTGGAACACTAATATGAAGCTCACTCAAAGTCTGCAGCGAAAATCCAAGATAATGCAGTTTCGTAAATGACTTGCGGAGTTTCTGTTGTCTAGGAAGGAGTCCAAAGTCGAAGAACAAAATGCGTCCTTCTTATCCCTAAACTTTCGCTGCTTCCTCAGTGCTAATGCTATTCGCTGAAATAATTAGTTAAAATCGTTCTGGAAATATTTTTCTTTCCTTGTTTTCAATTTGACTTCTGTAGAAGGCTTAAAAAGATTTTTAAAAAAATTATAGTTAGAATTAAAGTCAGGCAAGGAATTGGAAAACACGTTTGGGAGAGCGTCTGGAATTGTCCAGTCATTACTCTGGGCGGTCAACCCTGAATTTAATTGGAGTTGAAGTTTTACACCAGGAGGAAAACAAATCCTTTCAACTTGTTCTTTAAATATTTTGTTACTTGTGAATTTAATAGAAACAGATAAGTATTTGTTTGAAGGAATATCTAAGAATTGCCACAGTAATGATTCAGAACTGACAAAATTTAACGCTATTTAAAAAATAAGAAGCTCATTGTTTTATGGACTTGAAGGAACCAAGTAAGAAACACAAATATTGTGGGTACATTAAAACACATGCTGTTTGTTTATGTTATTTATTTTTAAATAAAAATTTGTTCAAGTAACATTTTACTGTCCTCCACAAATTTCACCAGAGATTTAAGAACATCAAACACACAAACTTGAACCATTAAATATAGTTAAAGAACTGTGATTTTAACTTAATTTGCTGGGATTTGTATTTTGATTTCATTAAAGTAGGTAACATTTTCCTCGGTTCCTTTTTTCCTTTTTTTGCTGGTTCTCCTACTGCACTGCGTGAAGAAATACACGCAGCAGTCGTAGTTTTCAGCCTCAGAATGAAGTTTCCCAGCATCCAACCTTCAGTATTTCATGCATATACTTCTTTTTTCTGCGTTCAGACCCTGCAATGTGCCTTGGGGGGGGGGGGAATCCCACTTGAAGAGGCCATTCCCCTTTATAATTTTTTATAATTATATCAGTTTTGAAGAAAGGATCTTTAAGTCTGATGTTGGTATTTGGCGTAAAACCGGGGGGATGTTTTTCATGCCAGGGAGAGGAACTTAACGGAATGCTTGCAAGGTTTCCAAAGAAAGTGACCCTTTCCTCCCTGCAACCCTTCCCTATTTTTAAAAATTGCCACCCCCTACCACCCACCCTAGCCAAGGGTGTCGGGAGTATATAAAGATATGTTATTAGCTGGGAGCAGGTCGAGGACGAGAATGACACGGGTTGCTCAGCAGGTAGGGGATGGACAGGTATTGGTTGGACAAATAATAGAGTGAGTTTCGGACATACAGGCGGGCAGAGATGTTTGGAGATTGTATGTTGAGTACCAGAATAGATTTAGGAGCAAAACACTTACTGGAAAATAAGAACTACTATTTAGTTGACCGCCCCCCAATATCTTAAAAAAAAAAAAACCCTCAACTCTCAGTTGCCACAGGCTTGGGAGGAGGCTTTCAAAGTGTGCAAAGATACGTTTCTGGTCTCTCAAGTTGTCAGGGTATTTTGTGCGTGCCGGGACTATAAGGGACTGCATTCCGCGTCTGCAGGAGGCGCACAGCGTCTGCAGGAGGCTGGTGGTGTCATTTCGGGCAACTGCGGTAACTGCGGTGGTGAGTAGATCTTTAGATCTGGTGAGTGACTGCAGGCAGGCCCGGGAGAAAGGCGTTTGGCGGATTATAAATACTTGGGTCTTGAGCTACAACTTGAAGCTGCTCCTAAAAAGGTCTTGCGTGAAAATGTAGAGGCTTTTGGGGACCTAGAGCGGAGGTAGTCGGACGCACACAGATACCCTGTGGTATATGCAGAGTCGAAGCTGGAGAGTGAGGTTGTGGCTAGGGTTCAGGAAGTCAGCGCGTCTTAGCGGCGCAGATCGCTGGGACTGCCGGGCTTCTGAGAGCGCGCTGAAACCCCTGCTTCGAGACCATCCGAGGCGACTTCCTCCACGGATTGCCGCTAGCTCCGGGAACGTGGGTGCCGCCGACGGCTGTGGCGCTCGCCTTTTCATTGGTGCGGCACTCTGGCCTAAGCTGGCCGGGAGTCGGCGGAGCTGGGAGCCGGGCTGGGCGGCGGGCGAGGCTTTCAGGGCGCCCAGCTCGCTTGGCGCCCGCGCCTTTCTCCCGGCCGCGTCTGGGCCTCGCTCATGCCTAGTCTTCTCCCCGCCTCCTTCCCTTCCTCCTCCGGCGGCCTCCACTCGGTCTTGCCCCACTCCTCTAGTTCCTTCTCGGCATTTCGGTTCCTGCGCGCCCCCTACGTGCGGAGCCCTCCAGTCCCGGGACAGCCCTGGTCTGGAGCGCGGCGGGGCGGTGACGCTTGCGCGGGCCGTGGGCCGAGAGCGGGATGGAGACAGGAAAGCCATAGGTCCCACGTCCACGGGGCATTTTGCCTCTGGGCCACAGTGCGACGCGTCCTTTCTGTCCGCTACCTGCACTCTCAGCCGCGTCGCCTAAGGAAGGAACCACCTTCTCTGCCAGGAGCCGCAGGAGCCGCAAGGAGGGCGTGTGCCGGGCGCTCCCCTGTAACTGCAGGCCGTGCGGGTCACACTTCTCCGCTCCTTTAGAAGTCACCTACCTTCCATAGTCTCCACTCTTATTTCTTTTTTTTAAGGGGGGGGTGGGAGAATGAATCACTTTTATTTATGTTTTTTCATCTTCTCCGACACTTAGTTGTGTATTTGGTGCTGGGGTTTGAACTTGGGACCTTGCTCATGCCAGGCAAGCGCTCCAACCTCTGAGCCTCCGCTCCAGCCCCACAGTCTCCACTCCTTTAAAAGGAGGGTTTGGACACAGTGCCCTGTAAGGCCACTGATGAGCTGCTCAAATAAGCGGGAAAGGCAGGGGCCTGGGTGTAGACTTGCCAGAACCCGGTCTAGGCCGAGGTGGTGGACTGTGTTGCCATCAGCAGACCCCGGAGGGCTCTCCAATCAGGCCTCACGCTACTTTCCCGCTGCGTTCCTGCGTCATCCAGCCCACCGCCGGTTTCCACGCACGTGATCCAGGTGTATCAGACTGTGGAGAGAAACCGAATTAGCCTTATAGATGAAGAGATAAGGTTGATCAACAATGCAACCGGAGCTGAAGCCTATTGTGTTGTTGAGATGAGTAGGAAACAGTTATTCCCATTTTACAGCTGTGGAAACCTAGGCTTAGGGACCAGCAGTAGGTGGGTGTCAGGATACAAATCTAAACTCCTCGGATGCCAAATCCAGTTGAATTTTCCACTCAAGCCGGCTTTCTCCTTAACCTCCCAGTGCATGCTCTGTAAGCGTTTTCCATCATCTTTATTATCAGTTTCTAATTACGCATTCATCAGAAAAGGAGCTTTATTTGCATTTAAGGAAGTCAAAAGAAATCCAAGCAGGCAGATTAACAAATTTTTCTATTGTGCGTATTTGAAAATAAAGCACTCTAAGGCCCGCGGATCTGAATCTAAACTTCTCTTTAAAGAGAAAGAAATGCATCATTTTAATCAATAAACTAAAACGCGTAGAGAGGGAGGCAGCCAGGTGATGGAAACACATTGAGTTCAGAGATCAGATTAAGCTTGTGAGCGGGAGGAGTAGGGAAGCGACCTCACGCAAAACACTTTCCCTTTGGAGCTCAGATTCCTTGCTTGCAGAAAGCGAGGATTGGAGATCTGCTCGCAGGGTACTAAAAAGAAACTCGCGGGCTCCAAACCCTCCTGTTACAGTGGAGAACTGGCGCCACCTAGCGGGAACTTTTTCAGGATGCGTGGTAGACGGATTTAAAGTACTAGGGCTAGATAGAGACAAAAAGAAAAGGTCGGTTTCCCAAAACAATGTTTTTGCTCCCCGTTTCAAGTTCCCACAGTCTTAAGTGGTCAGTGAACTAATAGTGGAGATGTTCGATTTTAAGAAATCGCTCAGACACAGAATTCCACTAAAGACTGAGGTCATTCAAGGGCAGGGGAAGAGATTGGGGCAGGATCAGTTCTAGCATCTCTGGTGTTGCAGTGGGGAGGGGGAGAGCCTGAGACTTCAGGCCTCCTTCCTGGTTCATCCTGGATTCCTCTGCGCAAATTCTTCAGGCCTTCCTGGCTGTTAGTGTTCACCCCACACTCCCTGGATGATGACTGAGGGCACGTGCAACTTTGTGTTTTATTGGCACTCTACAGATGTTTCTCAGAGACTTATTTATTTGCCATACTAATGAGATATTTAACCCTAAACACCAGAATTCTCAGGCATTACAAACAAACCCATCTCCTTCATGAGCCTTTTATTTTCTCATTTGAGTTGTCTCCTAGAGGGTGAGTCCATGCTGATGCTATTTGGGCAAGGAGGATTCATTGTGCTTCTCGGAAATTATCCTGAGGCCTCCCCCATGTCATGTTTTCCCTAGGAAATTTTCAAGCCTTGTGCCTGATCTCAGGCACTGTTCTAGGCTCTTGGGTTCAAGGCCTTGGAAAACTCTACCTTGGATAGGCTAGTATTGTAGTGGGGGAATGACATTAATAAATGTATTTAACATCAGGTGGTGATAAGTGCTATGGAAAAATTAAGAAAAAACAGTGATGTGAGAGATGCTTTATGTGGAGTTAGATTCAAAGCAGAAAAGGGTACCTTGAGAAGATTAAGGAAGAGATTCTTCAGAGAGAGGAAACTACTACACACCTAATGCTGACATGGGAACAATGTGCTGTGGTCTGAAGTTTTGCATCTCTCCAGGTCGTATGTTGAAATTGTGTCCAGCGATGTGATGCTTTTAGGATGCGGGGTCTTTGGAAGGTAATTGTTCATAAAGATGGAGCCTTCGTGAATGGGATTAGTGCCCCCATGAGAAAAGACAGGAGAGGGCTTGCTTCCTCTTTCTCAGTCTTTGTCTCTCTGTCTTTTTGCCATATGAGGATATAAGAAGGCATCTGTCCCCAAACACTGGATCTGCTGGCACCTTGATCTCAGACTTCCTAGCCTCCAGACCTGTGAGAAATAAATGTCCATCACCCAGTCTGTGATATTCTTGTTACAGCAGTCCTAATCCGTGAAGGCACAGAGTGTGCTCACAGCATGCTCCTGGGCTGGAGCACTGAGGGAGAGGGCAGAGTGCTGAGAGCTGGGGTCAAAATAGCCAGATCAAGCAGTGGCACCTGTTTTGGCAGTATCCTTAATTTCTTTTTAAAAAAATTATAGTTAAACATACACAACAAAGTTCACCATTTAAACCATTTTAAAATAGGCAGTCCAGGGCTAGACGTGCCTTCACAGATTTGTGAAACCATCACCACCATCCATCCCCAGAATGTTTTCATATCATAAGACACTATTAAATATTCTGTTAAACACTAACTTCTCACTTCTCCTCCCCCAGCCACTGGCAGCCACCATCCTACTTTGTCTCTATGCATTGGACTGCTCTGTGTATTCCCTGGGTGGCATCATACAACATTCCTCTTTTGTCATTGATTTATTTCAATTAGTATAACATTCTTAAGGTTTGTATGGGCCAAGATTGTTTTCTTTTTGAAGGCTGAATAATATTCTATTGTACATATATGCTTCATTTTCTTTATTCAGTCATCTATCTATGAACATTTGGGTAGCTTGTACCTCTTGACTACTTGGAATAATGCTACATTGCATATCTGTATGTGGATATATCTCTTCCAGATCCTGCTTCCAATTCTTTTGGATGTAAACCAGAAATGGGATTGCTAGATCATCTGATTATCTTACTTTTTAATTTTTTGAGAAATCTCCGTATTGTTTCCTGTAATGACTCCACCATCAGAGTGCAAGGATTTTAATTTCTCCACATCCCTGACAAACTTGTTAATATTTGTTTTTGTGACAGTAGCTATCGTGATGGGTATAAGGGAGTGTCTCATTGTTGGATTGTTTTGCATTTCCTTAATGACTGGGGATGTCAAAGCACTGTTTACTTATTGGCCACTTGCACATCTTTGGAGAAATGTCTGTATTTTTGAATTGGGTTATTGTTTTATATGGTTCCCTTATCAAACATATGATTAGAAAACATTTTCTCCCATTGTATAGCTTATCTATCAATAGTTTTTGCAGGGGTGGTTAGGCAGGAGCTATATCCCCACCCACCTTTAAAATTTTTAATTTGAGATGATGTCTTGCTAAATTGCCCAGGTTGGCTGCAAACGTGTGATTTTTCCTGCCTCAATTTTCCACGTACCTGGGAATATAAGCTTGTGACATTGCACCTGAATTGTCTGTCACCATTTTTTTTCTGGGTCAGGGATTGAACCCAGGGTCACTTAACCACTAAGCCACATCCCCAGTCCTTTTTTAAAAAAAAATTATTTTATTTTTTAATTTTGAGACAGAGTCTTGCTAAATTGCTTAGAGCCTCTTGTTAAATGCTGAGACTCTTTGAATTTGTGGTTCTCCTGCCTCAGCCTCCCCAGCAGATGGGATTACAGGCATGTGTCACCACACCAGGCACCTGTCACCATTCTTAAGGGACTCAATGGATTGGATGGAGGTGAGGGAAAGGAGTAATCCAAGATATTTCCTAGATTGGGCCTTGAGTAATATGGTGCCCCCTAAACTCCTGTGTTAGTTCAGGAGTATTCAGAGGTAAAATGGTTGGATTATGAGACTATAACCTAGTCAGTCTATCCTAGTTTAAAAGGACTAATGGGGTGGTACCTGTGGGCAGGTGAGGCATGGCTGGAGGAGGTGAGTCAGTGGGGGTGTGCCTGGAGGATTATGTTTTTGTTCCCAGTCTCCTCCTTTCCTCTCTCCACTTCCTGGCCTCCATGAGCAGACTGGCACTCCACTGCCACACTCTTCGCCCCTGGGGGTCTGCCTCCCCTCAGACCCAGATCAATGAAGTTGGCTGAGCATGGACTGAAACTCTGAAACCATGAGCTCCAAATCATTTTTTTTCCTCCCCTAAGTTGTTCTTGTCAGGTATGTTGGTGGTAGTGAGGAAAACCTAGCTAACACACTGAGTAAGTGGTGGAGCTGTTGATCTAGGTGGAGACACGATGGGGGACAGGGTAAGAAAAATTCATTCATTTTTGGAGATATTATATCTGCGATCCATTTGAAGAATGCAGGCTAATAACCCACATAATGGGGAAAATATTTATAAGTTATATATTGATAAAAGAAGAAGGTGTAGGTGTGAAATAAGCAGTGAAGATAACATTTCAAGAAGTTGACCCAGAAACAGAAATTGGGGTGCTATCATTTGACGGGTGGTGTTGGTAGAAAGGGACAGGTCATGTAGGAAGACACTGGACTGATCAGAACTCCAGTAGCAGCCTGGGCCCTTCAACATTTACAGGCTCAATCAGGAGGGAAAATCATCAGAGACTGAGGAGTCACCAGTTCAGCAGGAAGAACCAGAAGTTGGCACATGAAATCAAGAGAAAGAAATGTTGCATACAGGAAGCAATGAAGGTAAAGTGTACTGTAGTCTAGCAGACTAAGATGGAGACACGGTCCTTGTGTTTGATGACATGGATGTCATTGGTCACATCAAAAGGATCATCTTACAGGGTGATGGAAGGGTAATGGAAAGAGATCAGATTGGAATGTTTTGGGAGCCTGGCAGGAGGACGATGTGGAGCTGAGGAATGCATGTCACTCTGGAAAGAAGCTTGGCATGGAGGGGAGCAGAGAAAAGAGGGGGAAGGTGGAGGGGATCCCAGATCCAGAGATTCATTTTTAGATAGAAGAGTGTAGGGTATATACAGTGATCATGTAAACAATCCAACAGAGAGCCAGGTGAAGATGCAGGAGAGAAGAGGAGGATGCAGTAGCAAGAGAGAGGTGGTTGCTAGCAGGGACAGCCGTACCAATGCCTACCAGCTGGTAGCAGGAACAGCCATATCAATGCCTACCAGCTGGTATTCTAGGTGACCGAGGGTGAGAGAATACCAGGGCTGGGGGGCATTCACTGAGTGCTGCTAAAGGAATTTAGGCACATTAAACTCTCTGTATGCAATTTTTTCAATGACTTTGAGGTCAGCTGGACCTATAGAGCAGGCAAGAAGAATTGGGGAGTGCATTGGGAAAATAAGAAATAGTTGTTTGTTTATCAGGAAAGGAAGAGCCTAGGGAAGCATGGTAGAACATTGGAACAATATTGAGGGTGCATTTGAGATTCACAGCCATGAGTTGAAAGCATCACCAGATAGCACAGGTGTGTGCCTTGCTCTAGTAATGTCCCTTCCACCGCAGTGGTGACAGTTGAGTTACCCAAGATGGAGGCACTGTTGGGCCATAACAGAACAAGACTATCAGGGATTTACATTTCTTTGACTGGAAGAGGGTTTATAGACATGAGCCCTTGGAATCCAATGTGGATCTGAACAAAATACATTGATATGAGGCAGGGGGCAAAAGGGAAGTAGGTCCAAGGGATCAGAAGTCCTGGAAGAGTTGAGAAGAACTTGCTGGAGTATGAACATTAGGGAGATGTGTTGAAAGGCGGGTGGTACTTCATCAAGCATTCAGAGGTCCTCAGGCCACCTGTGACACCAGGATGATGGCTGAACAGGTGAGTGGAGGAGCTGATTCCTGAGGGTGCACTCCCGTCTCAGGCTTCTCGACTCCTGCCCCAGCCAAGTGATTCTCTTGGGTTCATGTGAAGCCCCTCCAAACCTCAGCTCCTATCTATGTTACCCATGTACTGGGCATCCTGTTCCTCGGGTGGCCCTTTCTCCGACTCACAAGGTCTGCCAAAGCATGTGGATTATGAAAAGGTCATGACACTGCTCGCTCCAAGAAGCTCCATTTGCTTTGCTGTGGGACTCCTCCCACCCTACCTCTTGTCACCTTTGCCCCTGGAAGTGAGCACACCCAGAGCTGTAGAATGATTTGCCAGTGTGCCCAACTTGAGCATCTTGTCTTTAATTAAAGTGACCACTGGAGGCGAGTTGCCACCCCATGATGATAAAAAAAAAAAAGATGCTTTTTTTATGATACTGAGAATCAAACCCAGGGGTGCTTTATCAATGAGCTATATCCTCAGGCCTTTATATTCATTTATTTTTAAAATTTGAGGCAGGATCTGACTAAGTTGCTCGGACTGGCATTAAACTTGCAATCTCCTACCTTCAGTCCCCCAAGTTGCTGGGGTCACAGGCATGTGCCACCACACTGGCATGACTTACATTTTAAAACTTTAAAAAAGGTTATTTTCAAAAGAACCTGTATAAATAACATGTAAGCCATAGAAACACATTTATACAAAATAAATGGAGCTCTAGTAACCTTTTGCCGTATGTAGTATGTGTACACTGCAGATAGAGCAAGGTTTGCACGCTCTAGCTTCAAGCAGCAGGATGAGTTTGGCTCTCTGTTGTGAGGATACACTGACAAAGGCCGGCCACAAAGAGTTGCCACAGCATACTAGCGCCAGCCTAGGATTTCTCTCTGGTTTACTCAGGAAGACTGACAGGGAACTGACCCACAGAAAGTCATGTAACAGTCCACCAAGGTGTGTGCCACCATATTCATGGCCTCATATTTTTTTTGTTTTGTTTTGTAACAACCAAATCCTAGAGAGTACTGAAATGCTCCACAGAATGGGTAAGTCAGTTGTCTCATATTCACAGGGTGGGATACTTCCCAGCAGTGAGAATGACCAGTCCTCAAGTACATGGCAGCCGAGTGACTCTCATAAACCTAAACGGCTCCCTGGCTAGGGCTGGGAATGGGCCTGGACCATGGTAGGCTTCATAGCAAATGTTCATTACACCCTGGTCTCATTCAACACAGCCCTGAGAGATGAGCAGGCCAGGTACCAGAATCTGTCTTTCCAGATGAGGAAACAGACACAGAGAAGCCAATTGATTTGCTCAGGGTCACCCAGAACAGGGCGGTGCCTGGGGACACTTGCTGAAGCCGTCTGCTCTGAGAAGCATGTGCTGCCTCACTGTCACTCCAAGCTACCCGGCAGTTCCCTCAGCCTTTTAGCACAAATAAAATATTTTCATTTCTTTTGTTGGTGTTAAATCATCTTGGAAATGTTTGTTTCCATTATGGGATATTCTGGACTGGGTTCTGAAGGGAAAGGGCCAGAGGGCTGTACTTTCAGAGAAAGGGGCTTACGGTAGGGGGAGAAAGCTTACTGGAGAGATTTATGTCAAGGAATTACAGCAAATGCTGTCATTCTGTCTGAATAAGTGTGGCTAGAAACAGGAAGGGGAAAACAGGATATTGTGGTAGTGCACGGGCTTAATGGAATGTCAGAAGAACAGATGGGACCATGCTGTCCTGGGATCTGTCAAAGGAAGCAGTTTGAGGAGGCTTCAGAGGAATCCCTGCGCAAACCCAGGTGAACTAGGGGTGTGATGTGTGTTTCCTGAAAGTTCAAAATGGCTTGTTAGTCCAGCATCAGAAGGACAAGCAAAGGCACCTTCTTTTCAGGTCGTCTCTAGATAAACTCGAGTTCAGGTCAGAAAGAAACAGGTGTCCAGGGTGGAGGGGGTCAAGTGTATTGACACATGGCTTTTGCTGAAAGGATACATATACTTTTTAATTCTAAGAATCTAAAATGATCCATTCCATCCTTTTCAACTCCAACAATGTTGGATAGGGAAACAGTTTTTTTGAAGGGTCAGAGGACCCAAAAACGACAGATGAAATTAACAGTGTTTGAGGTTAAACAGGGACACATGAGCCAAAATCAGGGCAGGCAAGCTGCTGTTAAGTGGGTCAGGCTCTGAGAGTGGTGGTGAAGAGGTCTTTCTAGCAGATGAGACTCATCAGAACTTCAGAGCTGGGGGCCCCACAGCCTCAGCAGGCTCTTCCCACACATCCCCACCCCAACTTTCAGGGTCCCATTCTCCCGCAGCCCAGGCCCTCACTTTAACAGTAGGTACTCCGCGAGGCCAAGAATTCCACTTTGGTTATAATTCAGCCACAGGATGAGGGTTTGGGTTGAATTTTCGGCAGTTTTAGCCCTGTGGCTACTGGACAGGCAACAGCACACTAAGGAACTCGAGGTGACTTGTACGGAGCCGGAGTCAGGAAATAGTGGCCCTGAGTGTATCCTTTTCCTTCCTCGCTTTGCCGGTGCTGACACTGGGAGCAATCATCCAGTGTTGTCCTAGTCCTTGGTGTCCCAGAAATGTTCAATAGCATTATGTATAGATCCTCCTGTAAGTGGCAAATTAGGAGTACAAAATGCATTTAATTTGCATAGTTCTATGTGAAAGAAATGTAAAAGGTGTCAAAATCAAAATAGACACACTTGTGTCAACACTGCTAATAAAAAATGGGAAACATTGGGGCTGGAGCGGTGGCTCAGGGGTTTCAGTGCTTGCCTGGCAAGCACAAGGACCCAGGTTCAAACCCCAGCACCACGTACACGACTAAGTGTTGGAGCAACGAAGCCCATGGGAAAAACTAAATAAAGTTATTTCTCTCTTTCTCTGTCTCTCTCACTGTCCCTCTCTCTTTAAAAAAAAAGGGAAATAAAGCCAGAAGGTTTTGAAGAAATGTTGCTTATGCATCATTGCCAGGTGGTCCTAAGAGACTCCAGCACTTCAGACCTGCCCAGAGGCCACCACAACCTTATACATAAAGCTCTTCTACAAGCACATCTGCCCGGCAACACTGTTCATTCAACACTGGACAGATATCACTCTTGTTATTAATCACCATGACCAAGAATTATTATTTCAAAATTCTGACATAACCTTCCTCACTTTGCCTTTAAAATCCCCCTTGCCACGCCCACCTTGAAAGCTCTGAGTTTTCTACAGCGGGCGCGTTCCCATTGTGGTGTTCTGCTTTGCCCAGTGCAATGCTTTTCTGAAATAAATTTCATTATTCTTTGGAGAATCTCTGGTTGCTCTTTTAATTGATATTTTTATGTTTTATTAGTTCAGTATGTTCTTACACATTGTAGGGATTCGTTGCTATACATTCACGCACGCACACATCATGACAGTGGGACTTGAGGCTGATCCTTATCCAGTATCTCCACTCCTTCACCCATTCTCTGCTCTTTTGTCGCCACTGTAATTTCCCCCTATAACAGGTATAAATGTCCATATACATGTATGTTAATTTAAAAATTTTCAAGATTCAAATGCCTGCATGAGTATTATTTGGCTTCTCAAGGGAGTCAAGTGTATCATACAGAATTAATAAACTCCCTCTCTCCTCTCCTTACCCTCTCCATTCTCCCTTTCATAGCTACAGTTCCCCCTTTGAATTTGATGTGTCTGGTAAATAAACTTGCCTAACTTTCACCCTGTCTTTGGTTTTACTCTAGCTTAGCAGATGAGAGAATACATTCAACCCTTAACTCTCTGGGTTTGGCTTGTTTTACTCAGCATGATTTTTTTCAATTTCTCCATTTATCTGCAAAAGCCATGATATTGTTCTTTCCAATAGCTGAATAGAACTCCATTGTATGTATGTATATGTGTATGTGTATATATATATATATATATATATATATATATATATTTCATCCAGTGAGAGACATCTAGGTTGATTCCATACTTTAGCTGTTGTATATTGAGCTGCCATTAAACATTGATGTAGCTGTGTCTCTGTAATATGCTGATTCTAGCTCCTTTGGGAAAATACCCAGGAGTGGTATAATTGGGCCATATGGTGGTTCCATCCTAATTTTTTGAGGAGTTCAATTGACATTTATAAACAGTCATATCACAGACTATAAGTGCTCTTGATACTGTTAGAAGTAGAATCCTTAGCAGTTTTAGGTCTTATCAAATTAGAGATCCAATTCAAGAAATCACAAAACCAATTAAGGAAACTCATCTTTTTTTTTTTTTAAGAGAGAAGGACTGTGTGTGTGTGTGTGTGTGTGTGAGAGAGAGAGAGAGAGAGAGAGAGAGAATCAATTTTTATTGAGTTTTTCACATGACTTTCATTGCTCTGACACTTAGTTGTATACGTGGGTGCTGGGGTTTGAACCCATGCACTTGGCTCATGCCGGGCAAGCGCCGTAACCACTGAGCCACCGTTCCAGCCCAA
>PVKS010014546.1:0-48085 GCA_004027875.1 Aplodontia rufa | reverse complement strand
AGTACTAAGAGATGAAAGAGCACTGCTTCTTCATTTCCATTCTGTCATGGCCACCAGTTCCAATAACACACATCCCGAATGGACACAGTTCAGCCCTGCTGATGCCAGCGCATTAAATGAGTGCAATAGTTTTAGGAAGACCAGCGACCAAGTGCAACGACCAACCAAGTTTTTTCACATGACAACCTGGCCCCTAGAAACTCATCTCTCTCTGCAGCCGTCAGGCATCACCTAATGTGAACTTAACCCTGGAACAGAAGCGGGACTGTAACCTTTCATTTCTAGGGTCCTACATGTTAGACAGAAGGAGACAGAGAAAGAAAGAGATTGAGTTTGGTAAATCCAGTCCTCAAAAATAGACAAATGTGGAACATTGATGCCCAAAATTTGACACACTGGGATTTGGAACAGTGATACAGTCCCAGGAGATCAGGCCTTGCCATGCTGCAAGGAAGGTCTTATTGGAACTTTTATTAAGAGTCTGCCTTTGATCAGACTCTTATAGTCTGTGTCCTGAGCACAAAAATGGTCCACTTTTCCACCTGGGGACACTTAAGTTTCACATAGATATAAAATGATGACAGTAATCATAGAAAATACATGCTAGACATTTTTCTGTGTGCAGGACTTTGTTTCAACCTTTTAAGCTGTGCTGATTCATTTAATGCTTACAGCCCTGTAGGAATGACAGTTTGTTATCACCATAATATGTATGAGGAAACAGAGGAACCAGGAAGCTAATTATCCAAAATCAAAGAACTGGCAACTTGTAGACCCAGCAAGCAAATTTTGAAAGAAGCAGAACCTGCGTTCCTACCTGCTAGGCTAGATATTCCAGAGACAAGTCTCCTTCCAAATAGTTATCCAGCTGGATCTCAGCAGGTGCACTCCCTGACACACTCATGTACTAACATACAAACAAAATGGCTCAGTCAAACACATATGTGGAATGCTTGTTTAGGCAAGTGTATGCACTCCCAAAATGTATTTACTCATTAGTCTTTTATTTTCCTGAAAATATTTCAAGATTGCTATTCCATGTAATCTACTTAGGATATACAGTTTTAAAGACAATCTGAGGCATCCACATCAGGCTAGTGGGCATACGCTGATGACTTCCATTCTGGTCTTGATAACTTTTTTTTAAGAGGGAAGGGCAGTGAGAGAGAGACAGACAGAGAGAATCAATTTTTATTGAGTTTTTCACACGGCTTTCGTTGCTCTGACACTTAGTTGTGTATGTGGGTGCTGGGGTTTGAACTTGTGTACTTGCACATGCCCGGCAAGCACCATAACCACCAAGCTGCCGCTCCAGTCTACCTTGATAACTTTTTAAGAAGATAATATCAGTGCATAATAAAATAGTAAGAAAGCATTAATATCTGTTTTTGAGTGTTTTCTGTGTGCCGGGATTATTCTAAATGCTTACTGTATGATAACTTATTTATTTCTCATAACACTTGGTGATGTGGAAACAGTCATGATTCCCACTTTTCAAATGGAAAGAGAAAAAAAAAAAAAACAAGAGGTTAAATCACTTGACCAAGTTCTCAAATAATGATTGATCCTAATATTTGAATTCTGTCAGATTGACTTAGTTTAAATTAAAAGTCAGGTTTTTTAAGTCCCCATCAATACCCAGAGAGTGTTAATTCAAGCTTTAAGACAAAGAAAGGATTAAATGGGAATGACTAAACCTACATAGTGAGACGATAGTGTTCTGTATCTTATGAATGAGCTAACTTTAAATAAAAGTGTGTAGAAAGCAAACTGATAATACTATTGGGTGTTGTTCTGGCATTAGCTTTTGATCCCACCATAGATGGCTTCTTTAATCAGGTGTTGCTACAGGGAATATTCCTACGTGTCTCTTTTCTGGGTGATCTTTGAGTTTTAAAATAATTTTTTTTGTATTTTATATTTGTCCTCCACATTCATGGAGTTGACTATACCCAAGGTCATCATCAATGTCAGGCCTCACTTTTTCCATTTGATTTGATTTTACTTTGTTTCACTTGTCTGCCATGCTCAGTCCCTCATAAATACCCCACTGGAGCATGATGTGTTTTGCTCTCTCCTTTGTCTGAGTCAAGAAATGCACACCAGTGTCTGCCTTCTGTGCAGCAAAGGGCCCACTGTCTTGTGTGAGTCCTATGACTCTGGGCTCTGCAGCTCCCCACTCTCTACAGCATCACTGTGTCACCTGTCTGGGAATGAATGTTCTGATCTGGACCACTCTAGCTTTTGATGCAAAGGTGTTGTATTTATTATTCTTTTTGTTGTTGTTTCACTAACATTAGGCACAGTATTTTTACACTTGAAAGCATCTTTCCCATGTTTGGTAACAGACTGTACATGTACAAACAATAATATCAAATATCCTCTTGTCCACAGGTCCCAAGACTTACATTTTTAACAATGATATGCCATGTTTTTTTTTAAGTTGTTTACTTTCTCTCATTTTTTTTTTTACTATCAAGCTTTACTTACAGGTTCCTGAATATACTGTTCCTTTTCAGTCTTAAGCCTCTGTTTTGTTGTTCTGAATAACCGAGAACACATTTCTCCCTATAGACCCCATTCCCCTTTCACGTGTGTTAATTCTGCCAATGACTTACTCTGCTTTGTGTAGAGTGAATGAACTTGCAGAATTAACAAATGAATGCATGCAGGGCTGGACAAGTGGCTTAGTGTGTAAAGTGCTTGCCTGGCATGTATGCAGACCTGGGCTCAATCCCCTGCACCTTTGGTGGGTCTTATACATGAGTTTGACTACTTTTCACCCAAGCCTGGGTTTAGCTCCAGCCTCCACAAATGAGGGAAAACATTCAACCCTTGACTCTCTGGGTTTGGTTAACTTCACTCAGCATGATTTCTCCCATTGCCATCCTTTAACCTTCAATGAATGCAATATCATTGTTTCTAATAGCTGAGTAGAACTCCATTGTATATATACCAAAGCTTTTGGATCCATTCATCCAATGAGCAGCATCTGGTTTGACCCCATAAATTAGCTGATGTAAATTGAGCTGCTACAAACATAAATTTTGTTGTGCTGCTATAACATGCTGATTCTAACTTCTTTGGGAAAATACCCAGAAAAGGGATAGGGGGGTCATATGGTAGATCCAACACTAATTTTTTGAGGAGTCTCCACACTACTTTCCAGAGGAGCTATAGCATACCAACACATAATCTAGGGGAAACATAGACATGTAGGTGGGGGAGGGAGGAAGGGAGAGGTGGGTGGGAGGGAGAGGAAGGGAGGATAGGGAGGGATCTAAGGAGCCAATCCACAATGTAGTATATGTGTAAACCCCTAAGAAATCAAATGATACTTATACCATATCTAATTGTGGAAAATTTACAAATATATATATATATATATATATATATATATATATATATACACATACACATTTTTATATCTTATAGGGGTGTAACATATAAGAATCAAAGGACTGGGGAGTGGGCATTGTGGGGAAAACTACAATTAAATAAAGACCAAATGCCTATCATATTGTCATTTCCTATATATTTAAGATTCTCCAACAACTCAACTCCTTAATAAAATTTTTTAAAAAAAAGGAAAAGAAAAATAGTGAGAAGTGAATTATAACAAAAATGCAATATGTCAATACTTATGAGATATTGCAAAAGATATTTGAATAATCTATACTGCATGCCTTTACAAAAAAGTAAATGTTTAATCCTATTGTCAAATATATCTAAAAATGAAAAGTGATCATAGGAATGGAGGAGAAGGAGAAATATTGGAACTGAATTAAAGCAAGGTGCACTCCAAGAATTTACAAGTATGTCACTGTATATGCTGTAGTCATGCATATAAAAAGTATTCTTCATAGGTACAAGAATTATGTCACTGTACAAGGGATTGGGAGAATGGGAGGAGGGAGAAAGGGGGTTTGGGGGTGATAGTGACCAAATTGTACTGCTGTATTATGTGCATCTATGAATATGTAATAACAAATCTCATCATCATATACTACTATAATGCACTAAGAAAAAAAATCCTCGGCACTACATACAAAAACAAAAACCAGATGAAAAAGTAAAATGAATTCTTTCTCTCTCATTCTCTGTCTTTCTTAAATTTTAAAAAAATGGATGCATGCAAAAATGAATAAATAAATGAATGAATGACAAGAAGCTTTGTTGAAGGAGAGAACATGTTATCCAATCAGATGATCTCATCAAAGATTTTCCACAGTCTTTTCTTCCCTATGTTCTGATAACTGAGAACACATTTCTCCCTACAGACCCCACCGTGCCTCACTGAGACTGGCAGAACACCCAAGCACTGCCTACCAGATGAGGGTAAATATGCCTACCAAAGTTTTATCTCCAGAGGTGCACCTGAAAAATCCCATGTTACTAAGAAACAGTTTCAAGTTCAGAGTGGAGTTTTCCAGCTTAGTGCAAAATTTAAAATATGAACAAGTACAATCAAGGTTAATCAAACATTTTAGAATTAGAAAGACATAGAAACTCCTTGAGATTTGGTATCTGATATCTGGAAATAATACTGTCTTCATTTGGAGCACACCTAATTGGATAACAATTTAATATCTGATGGTGCGGCACATCCTGCTGTTAATACTCTCTTCTGCACTCCCTATCTAATGAGGTTAGCACTAAATCAGTATGTTGCCTCCCCTAATCTCTTGAGAGTCGACCAGTTGTATCCATCATTAAGACTTTCCACAGGTAATGAGAAAATTTTCCCTGAATATTTGATTGTATTACAAAAAAAAAAAAAAATAACTGGAACAAATCAACTTGTTGAAAATGGGACTGCAGAGTTTTTGAATAGTTCACAGTCCTCATCCACTTACATTTGATCTAATTATTCTAAGTATTTACATATTTACATTCATCTAGTTATGATAACACTATCAGGAAGGTGCTATTATTGCCTCCAATGTATTACTTAGAGTGAAGTAGCTGACAATGACACATGAACCCAAATATGGAATGACTTTACTCCACAGTAATTTTACTCATGTGATAGTTTGGTGATGATCTAGTGTGTTAGTCAACTTTCCATTGCTGTGACAAATATCTGAGGAAAATAACTTAAAGGAGGGAAGAGTTATGTTGGCTCACTGCGTCACAGGTTTCAGCCCATGGTTGGTTGGCTTCATGGCTCTAGGACTGTGATGAGGCAGAGCACCAGGGCAGAGGTAATGGCAGGGGTCAATTGTTCCTGGTAGCTGGAAATCCATTCCAGAGCATGACCTTAGTCACCCACTTCCTACAACTAGGTCCTACATCCTGGAGTTTCCATTACCTTCCCATAGTGCCATTATCTATGAACTCATCAGTTGATCAATCCACTGATGAGGTCAAAGCCTTAATGATCCAATCACTTTTCAAGAGCTTTTCATCTGAACACGACCCACTGGGGACCAAACCTTCAACATGTGAGTCTTTAAGGGACATTTCAGATTCAATCCATAATATCCATCTGCCTTCCACCTGCTATTTCCAAGATCACCCTGGTATTTGCCATATTAATTATCAAGAGGGGGAAAGGGCATGGAGGAAAATCTGTTAGAACTCTACATAAACCATCTAGTCACCATTTTTGCTGAAATTTCATTGACTAAACCTCAGTAGTTGGGCCACATTTGACTCCGAGGGAGATTGGATAATATAATATGGTTATCTTTCTTGTTAGAGAAATTTTTTTATTAACAGCTAGTAGCTATTTTAGTTAACACCTATTATACAAACAAGGAAAGCTGAGAATAGGGAGCTTACATGGTTTGCCAATCCTTGGCACACATACTAATTGAGAAAGCTAGGATTTGACTTATAACAGTTCATATGTAGCTATTTAGGTACTGGTAAAGATTCGTACTAAATTTGAAACCAGCCATTGTGGTCATGCCTCCACCTGCCACATCACATTCTAAACTGTGAACAAGATATGTAAGTTTCTATCTTTAGTTACATACACATACCCTGTTCATCAGCTTTTTTATTGATGTGATAAAATACCTAGGGAAATCAACTTAAAGAAGGAAATACATATTTTGGCTCAAAGTTTCAGAGGTTTCAATCTGTAGTTGCCAGGTCCCATTGTTTCTGGGCTTGTGGTGAGGCAGTATATCATGGCAGAAGGTCTTGGCAGAGCAAAGCTGCCCACTTCATGGCAACTGGGAGGAGAGAGAGAATACAAGAGGTAAGGACAAGAAAAATCCCTATGGGTGCTTGCCTCAGTGACCTACTTCCTCCTAGGAGGCCCCACTTCCTCATACTTCCACCACCTCTCTTAGCTATGTACCCATCAATGTATATATCCAGTGGTGCATTCAGAGGTCTCCAGATCCAGTCACTTCCCAAGAGTCCCATGTCTGAATATTGCTACCTTGGGAATCAAGTCTTCAACACATGAGCCTCTGGGGAACAATTTATATTCAAACCATAACATTCTTACCCCGGCCCCAAAGGCTAATAATTATAATTCAAAATGCATTGAGTCCATCTTCATGAGTCTTCATAGTCTTAATGGTTTCAGCATTTCCCAAAAGTCCAAATCCAAAATTTCCTCTGATTCTCAAAGTAAACTCCACTTGCAAAGAACAAAAAAATTAGTTCTATATTTCTAATATAAAACGGCAAGACAGGCATAGGGTAAGCATTCCTATTCCAAATGGGAGGAATGGCGACATAGAAAGGAGAAATGGTACCAAAGCATGATCAAAACCCAGCAAACATTAAAAGCTGTGGATCCACATCTAATATATGATGAATACAATGGAAAGATGTAGTTCAAAAAGGCTTGGGCATCCTCGCCCCTGTGATCGTGTTGTTTGCAGGTCCACATAACCTCTCTCTTGGACTGGCTGTTCTCAGAAGATATTCCAGGTTCCTAGCACCTCTTATTTTATGGGGTCTCCATTGCAGTGTCAGCTTCAATCTCAAAGCCTCACCATATCAGGGCATTCTTATAGGGATTCCTACACTCTCTGGCCTCTCTTGTTTTTTATTTGACATCCAGGTGTAAATCTTTATAACCCCAGCATTCTGCATTCCTGCAAAACCAGCACCATATGGATTACACAAAAATTTGCCACCAGTGGAGCAGTACAAGCCCACTTGATCCATGGCTGCAGTGGCCCATGTATGTCTGGAGATATGAGAATGGTGAAATGAGTGCTGGGGAAGCAATTTCCCAGCCAGTCTTGTGGGAGCACGGTGTTCTCATGCTATTTCCCAAAAGCAAAATCTTTCACACCAGTTGTCATTTTTACACCCTTGAGCCCACATCAGGTGTGGTTTGCTGATTTTTCAGACTCTCTCAAGGTTTGTCTCCTATTGTCTCAGTGCAAAGTACTTGGTTTCTCCATAATAGTACTAATCTCTTCGTCAACCACCTCATCCTTGTTCACAATTTTATACTGGCTTCCTTTCTGGCCAATTTATGAGTTTTTCATATCTTTATGCTCTTCTTCTTGTTCCAAATTCTCATTGTAAGCCTGGAAAAGAGTAGCTATCTATATTCATGTCATGCCCTGAATGCTGTGCTGCCTTGAAATCCCTGCCAAACAAATTAGTCCATCATATTTAAACTCAGCCTCATACAAAGTTTAAGGGTACAGACAAAATGTAAAAATATCTTTTCCCCAGAATGTAATATAAATGGTCTCTACTCCAAGTATCAATAGAATGCTCACACTCATTTGAAAACTAATGTGTATACCCTTTACTGTCTATATTCTCATCAGCATTCTGGTCTTCTAAGTTTATGCAAGAATTGTCCATTAAGTTCTTCTTACAATATTCTAGGGCTTCTATATCCAGCATCTCCTAACTTTTCTAAATTCCTCCCACAAACAAATTCCTAAGCCTTTGAACCACTTGTTTGGGTACAGTCATAGCAATTACTACACTTCTCACACCAATTTTCTGTGTAAGCTTTTGTTGCCTTTACAAATACCTTAAAAACTCAACTAATAGAAGGAAAGATTTGTTGTGGATCACAATCGCAGACTCTCAGGTCCATGGTCATGTGATTCCATTATTTCTGAGCCTGTGTTAGACAGCATATTATGACAGAAGAGTGTAGCAGAACAAAGCTGCTCAACTTCACAGCAACTGAGAAGGAAAGAGAAAAAGAGAGAGAGAGAGAGGGCAGAAGGGCAAGGAACAAGAAAATCCCTTCCGGAAAATGCCCCCAGTGACCCACTTCCTACAACTCTGCCCCACCTCTTAAAGTTTCCACCACTTCCCCATAAAGCCAGCTATGAATCTACTGATTAAGTCAGAACCATCATGATTCAATTTCTTTCCAGAAGTCCCACATCCGAACACTGCTGCTTTGGGGACCGAGTCCTCAATACATGAATCTTTGGGGACCATTTCATGTCCAAATCATACCACCCTTCTTATTCTGTGCTTCCTTCCCCTCACTCTACTTACTTTAATACAATCCCTTCAATCTTTTCCAGTTAAAAAAACATTCCTGACTTACAATCATTCAATTTATGATTTTTTTTGCTCTATGATGGCTTAAAAGTGATATATATTCAGTAGAAATTTTATTTAAATTGAAAATTTGAAACATTTCCTGGCCAATGCACAATATGTTTTTCTTTTTCTTCTTTCTTTTTTTTTTTTTAAGAGGGAAGGACAGTGAGAGAGAGAGAGAGACAGAAAGAATCAATTTTTATTGAGTTTTTTACGTGGCTTTCGTTGCTCCGACGCTTAGTTGTGTACGTGGGTGCTGGGGTTTGAACCCGTGTACTTGTGCATGCCAGGCAAGAGCTATAACCACCGAGCCACTGCTCCAGCTCCCGATATGTTTTTCTTAATAAAAAAAATTTTAAGAATTTTGAATTTTGCTCTATTTCTGGGCTAATCATAGGGCCTTTTGTTCTCTCATGATGCCATGCAGCAGTAGCAGACAGCTGCAGCTCCCTGTCAGTCACACAATTCCAAGGGGAAAAAGTACTATAAAATGCTAAGTCAGGATGCTTGGAAGGTATGTGTATCAAGCATATTTTGAAATAATATTTTTTAATGTATGTAGGATTTATCAGAACATAACCCCACCATAAGCTGATGAGCATTTATGTTCTTCTGGAATACTTGTCCAGCATTAAGAAATTTTAATAACCTAAAAAGTTTTTGAAGAATACTAGTTTCTAATAATCACCCTTCCTGAAATCTGGCTTTCTCCTTCCTAGAGGTGTCAAATTCCCCAAAGCACTTCTCAGTGGAATGTATTTGCTTAACCACTCCCCACTTTTTAAGAGGACAGAAGAGTGGGTCATTTGTCTACTACTTCTTATTGTTGTTTCCAAATAATTTTTAATTGTTATTGATGAATCACGATATGAAAATTCTCTCCTTTTTGGGGGGTTTGTCATCCTCTTAACAATTTTTTTTACTTTCTTACACTTCTGAAGACTTTTTGCACCTGACACTCCACTTTCTCCATCCCAGCCTCCTCTTCATCCTAACACATTTCACCATGTATATAGCCAAGTCTTAATCTCATAGCTCCCAACTTTAACTTCTACTAAGATTAATTTATACATTTTTAAGAGCATGCCTTTGAAATTTTTTTGGCTCAAAACTGATTCCCACTTAAATCTTAAGTTTTTATATTTTAATTTTCAATTACATCATCCTGTCCTTTCAGTTTTTCACTGAGTATCCCTTATTACTCTTCCACATTTGTTCCCATTAGTTCCTAGATTGTATTAGTTTCTGGGGGTTGCTGTAGGAAACTATCATTTTCTAGGCAGCTTAAAAGAATGGAAATATATTGCTTAGAGGATGGGAAACTAGAAGTTTGAAATTTCAGTATCAGGATGGTTATGTTCCTTCTAAAATGTGGAGGATAACTTTTCCTTGCCATTTCCTAGGTTCTAATGATTTTCTGGCCATCTTTAACCTTGTAGATGCAAACTGCAGTCATTTTTCTTAACATGGTACTCTTGTTTCTCTGTTTTGACCTGGCCATCTTCTTATAAGCACACCAGTGGTACTGAATTCAGCACCACCCTCCTCCGGTAGTACTTAGCTTAATTACATTTTCAATTACCCTATTTTTAAATAATATAACATTCTGAGATACCAAAGTTAGGACTTCAACACATGGTATTTTTAAAATTTTTGTGAGGAAGGGGTAGAACTCATCCCCTAACAATAGTCCTTACTCTTATCAACTTAGATTATCCTACAAGGTACGATGCGTCACAAGACACACTTGATTTTAGGTCATAACCTTCAATTTTTAATTGCATAAACATACTGAGTTCTCACTTCATGATATTAGTACATTTCATTTAAAAGCACATCCAGTCTAGATTGGAGAAAAAGTTTAGATTTAAGGTAAGATATGAAATTGAAGTTATGGTGTCAGAAAGTGTTAGCAGTAACTTTTGACAAGGTGAATCTAAAAGACTGTGCCATCCAATATGTACACATTTCTAATATTATCACCTGAAAGTCATTATTTTACATAGGTTGGTGAAATGCAAAGGGGGTACATAGCTGATGAATCCTTGTAGCCTGGATTCCTTCAAGAAATTAAACAGATGACCCAATTCAGAAGCTGATTTCCACTTTTGGGGATTCTGGAACATTCTGAAAATTGTCCTTGGACCCCCATTTAAGAATCAGTCCAGACTTTTGAATGACAGAATGAGGAACTAATTGGACCAGAGAGTAACCACCTGTCCCCGCAAACTATTCAAATGATGAAAATTTTAAGAAAACAAAATGGAACAATTGTTTAAGGGCCTGGAGATTGTCCTACTAGAGAAATATTCATTCAGGAAAACCTACCAAATCTTAGCAAGAACAACTTGAGTGTGTAGTTTTTATAACTATCCACAATGTCTTCTTCCCCAGTTCTGTGCTATAGAAACTGCTCCAGACACTCTTCCCTGGGCAAGTGGGACCAAAAGGACAAGTGTCCTACTCTCATATCCTACTTTGGAGCTATGGTTTCAGCCCACCAGGGGCAGGCTTCCACAGCATGTCTCTCTTCTCAGCCCCACGTCACTGAAGGTCTGTCCCATGCAGGTGAGGCCAAGACCATGGGTTCATCCTTTAGGCATCCAATCCTTACTCAGAGTGAGGAAGCTCTGCTGCAGGTGTGGTAGGCTGACAATATAAGGGTTCTGACATTCCCCAAGCTCAATCTTCTTATAGGATAGAAATTAAATACAAAAAGAGACAAGCCAGAAAGCTCAGGGACTATCTCTTTTCTCTTGCTCAGCAGATTCTCATGGCCAGCTCTTATGTGGTGGTTGAGTGGTTCTGCTCAGAGGAAAGTCAGGCCATAAGGACAAAGAATATGGAATATCCAGCTCAGAAGCATAACTTTATTTGGAACAGGACCTAAGAAACCCTATGCTTAAAGGTAGTGTCAAAAACTATGGAGATCTTAGCAGAGAATAAGAGAAGACAGGTAGGTCTATGATATAAGCAAAATGGCTCAGCACCCTGAAATTTAGTAGAAACAGCCAAGAAAAGAGAGGCCAAGAAAAACCCTCTTCTTATAATAATTAAATCTTGGGGTCTAAAAAACTGTGGGCATGCAGACTCAGAAGCAATTAGAGCAGGAATGGGTACACAGCTACTTAAAAGCTTCCCATAGGGGCTGGAGCAGTGGCTCGATGGTTACAGGGCTTGCCTGGCATGCAAGAGTACACGGGTTCAAACCCTAGCACCCTGTATACAACTAAGTGTCAGAGCAATGAAAGCCATGTGAAAAACTCAATAAAAAATTATTCTCTCCCTCCCTCCCTCTCTCTTTCTCTCTCCCTCTCTCACTGTCCTCTCTTTAAGAAAAAATAGTTTCCCATAAACCACACAGATCCATCAACATGAGGTAGAAATCTTACTGGCATAAGGGGCTTAAACCCAACTTCTGAACAAACACTGAAATTAAACTATTGTGACTCAAGAGAGATTTTTAGAAAGTAAATTTAAAATAAAAATCACAGTCATCCTTGGCAGCCTTATCCAAAGATGCACCCTCCAGAGAGCTCCATGTTCCTGGTCCATGGCTGAATGTGTCCTGAACTGTGTTAGCAGCATGACTCAATAGGTAAAGGGAAGTGCAACGGGCTAATGGAGCCTAAGCACATTCCTTGACCAGAAAGTGCTCAGGCTGCTCAGAGGTGAGCTCAGAGTAGACAGTACGGAAGAGGAAACCAAGGGGGAGATCTCTGCCACAATTGCCACAAATGCCACCAGCAGCAAGCTACCGATAACAAACTCTGCAACATTACTTCAGCCACAACATGAAGCAAATAAATAAGGGAACAAGCCAGGAAGTGGGGGATACCTATCCAAAACTGATACCATGCAACATCTAAAATGTTGAGTTTTCAATCAAATATTACAAGATGTGCAAAGAAATAAAAAAGTGATCCATATAAATGAAAAAATAGAAGCTGTCTGAGAATGGGACAATGGTGAGCTATAACTTTATATTTACTTGGCTATAATCAGTAAAATGGAAATAATGAGTGTTGTTAAGGATATGGAAGAATTGGAACCCTGGTACACTGCTTGTGGGAATATTAAAATGGTGTGGCTACTATGAAAATCCTGTCTGATGGTTCCTCAATGAATGAAATGGGAAATTACCTTATGACTCAGCAAATTTATATCCTCAAAATAAAAAGACATATTCAAGAGAATCTTTCGTGTGAATCTCCTAATTGCTCAATTCACAATAGCTAAAAGACAGATATCTATTGTTGCATAAAGAAAATGTGTTATATCCATAAAATGGAATATTGTTTGGTTGCAAAACAGAAACAAAGTGTTCATACGCAATGATGCAGATGAATCTTGAATCTTTATAGTAAGTGAAAGGCTCCAGAGGAAAAAATCCTGTTTATATGAAATTTCTTGAATTGTTCAATTTTTAGATGCAGACAGAAGATAAGCAATTGCCAGCATTGGTCTGAAAACAGAATGGGAGACAACTGCTTAAGACACAAAGGGACTCCTCCAAATGGGTGATGGAAATGCTTTGAAACTAAACACAAGGGATGATTTTACAAGCTTGCAAATTATTACATGCCACTAAATGGCTAAATTTTTGTTATGCAGGGACTAGAGCTTAGAGGTTACAGTGCTTGCAGCACTTGCCTGGCATGTGCAAGGTTGTGGGTTTGAACCCCAACACCATGTACACAACAAAGTGTTGGAGCACAAAAGCCACATGAAAAACGAAATAAATAAAATTGATTCTCTCTTTCCCTCTCTCTCACTGTCCTCTCTTTTAAAAAATATTGTTTTGTTATGCAAATATAGCCTACATTTTTTAAAAAGAAAAGCAATGAAATATGCTACATCAAGGAACCTTGAAAACCTTACATTAAGCGGCAATCCACTCACAAAATAGCATATATTATTGTGAGTGTATATGTAAGAAACATCCCAATTCAGCAACTTTCCAGAAGCAAAATGATATTTTATAGCTGCTTACAGTAAGGGGCTGGGGAGAGGCCTCGTGGTAGAAACTGGGAATGGTTACTAATGTGTATGGAGTTTCTTTTTTTTTGGATAAATCAAAATGTTCTAAAATTGAACTATGGTGGTGGTTGGATAAGTCTGTGAATGTCCTCAAAACACTGAACTGTAATTGAGTGGTTTGCGTAGTATTGAGTTTTATAGTTCAATATGTTTGCTTTAAAAAATCAATGAAATATTTGGGTCATGGTTGGCAAAATCCAAGAATTAACATAAATTGAGATAGGAGACATGTGACACCAATGAGAGAGGGAGATGGAGAACAGATGAGCTAGAGCTGCATGCTGAGGAGTTGTTATCAAGTGTGTGGCCGTCTGGGGTTTCCAGGAGCCATTCTTTATTTTCAGACTCCCTCAACTGGAATGTGGGCCCGTGGGCTGCTGCATCCCCAGCACTGACAACCATACATCTTGCATGAGTAAGTGTGCCAATCAGCGAGGTCCACATAAAGTACCCACAGACTGGGGCTGAAACCGTAGAAACCCTGATGGTGCCAGAGGTGGGGAAGTCCTAGGTCAGGGTGTCTGCAGGGTCATTTCCCTGGGGCTTCCCTCTCTCCTAGGCTGAAGACTGGCTATCCACACCCTGTGTGTCACATGCTTTCCTCTTTTTGCATGTCTGTGTCCACTTCCCTCTTCTTGTAAGGGCATTGGTCTGATCGGATTAGGATCCAGTCAATGGCCTAATTGTAATTTGATGGCCTCTTTTTTTTTTTTTTGATTGCTGCAGATCACATCCAAGGCTTTGTGCATCCTACACAAGGGCTCAACCACTGAACTATTTCCTCAGCCCATTAATCATTACTTTCAATACCTTATATTCAAGATAGTCTCATGCTAAGGTACTAGGGAACAGGGCTTCAACATATGAACTTGAGGGAGAAAGATATAATTTGACCAATAACAATAAATGTGAATAATTTCAGGATGTATGAATGAACACTGAAAGAATGATCATATTTTCATAAAACTGTACAAATAAAAACTATCACAAATATTTATAAATAAGGTATAAGTGAAACACTCCAAAAACCAACAATAGAGGTGAGATTTTTAGATGACTGCAGATAGCAACTTTCTTACTTTTAGTTTTCACTGTTTTCCAAAATTTATATAAAAGAAGGTTTAATTTGTTTTCCACAAACTAGTATCTGTTCATCTAAGAAAATTTAAAAAACATAAAATAATTAAAAAGGCTCTTGAAATCAAGAGTCTTATTTCTCTTACCTACCTTACCATCTTCAAAGTTATAGATACTATTAAAACTTCAATTCATATTTGCTATGGTTTGGATATGGGGTATCCCCTCGAATCTCCTGTGTTAATGCAAGGATGTTCAGAGGTAAAGCAATCGAGTCCTCCCTAGTTTGAATATACTGGCTGGTAACTACAGGGAAATGGGCATGGCTAGAGGAGGTGGGTCACTGGGTGCATGCCCTGAAAGGGTTCATCCTCATTGGGCCCCTTTTCCCCTGCCCTGTGCTCCCTCTCTCTGCTTCCTGGCCTCCATGAGGGGAGCAGTTTCCCTCCTCCTTGCATTGGGTCTCATCTCTTGGACCCAGAGCAATGGAATTGACTGTCTGTGAACTGAGACCTCTGAAACTTGAGCTCCTCTAACCTGTTTTTGTCAGATATTTTTGTCACAGTGACACAAAGCTGCATAACAACACAATATTGTCCCACTTTTCTACGTACCTATATATATGTATGTTCTATTTAGTTTTATACAATTGGAGGTGTATGTTATTTACTGTTCTATAAATATACTATATTTTTATGTACTATGTTTTTATGTCAACAACATACTCATTTTCTTATGATTTTTCTTTTTTTTTAGGAGAGAGATGGATGGTGAGAGAGAGAAAGAATCAACTTTATTTAGTTTTTCATGCAGCTTTTGTTGATCTGACACTTCATTGTGTACGTGATACTAGGGTTTAAACCCATGTCCTTGTCCATGCCAGGCAAGCACCATTACCACTGAGCACCATTCCAGCCCCTTCTTATGATTTTTCTAAGTTTAGCTCTTTAATTGATGAATATATACCACCCTGTCTATATAGCTCTCTATTTTTAAAATAGACATGAGGTTGTTCATTTTCATATTAATCAGGCACCCCATACACTGCATATGATGTTGAATGATGGCTCAGCACAGAGCTGGCAACCGGGAGCTCAGCACAGGTGATTCAGGAGTAAATGGAATCTACTCAGGCTCAGGACTCCAGCAAGTGTTCCTAAAGGGACCCATCAGCTTAAATATAGCATGTAGCATTTTGTACTCTAATTTATGAGAACTCTATAAGTGAGCAATTCTGGTAACAGTGTTGGTTTCAGCAAAAAGTACAGCATTATAGAGCAGAGGGAAATATCACCAACCTCCCCTGAGGCACGTTTTATTACTTTTTCAGGGGAGAAATGGGGTTCAACTTAATAAGTTGAAAGATGTTTCATTCCCTTGACTTGTCCAGACTCACAAGGCTGGAAGAACTGGATCAAGGTGTAGACCGGCTTGGGTTCTTCTGAGGCCTCAGAAGGCAATTTGATTGTTCTCAGATTATCCACAGCTATTATTAGAGGGAGGAAGACTAGCATTGAGTGTATGTGTGGGTGGGAAGCGGGCAGGTGATCAATGTGAAACATCGGTGTGGATCCTGTCTCTCTTGTCTTCAGTTGCACCTTAAATACCAGGATTATAAGGGAACATACTTGAAAACCTGAAATGCTTCTAGACTGTTCTACCTGCCTAAGAATAGCCACCAGATTTCAGTTCTAGCTGGATGTTGGAGATTTTGCCTAACTTCCCTATACCTCAAGGTCTCATTTGTTAAAATTGCAAATAATACAAGATAATGATAGCACTTCTTGCTTAGTTGTAAATAATTCAGTGTGCACATGCACCCACATGGCTGCCTCACTCCTGGGGTATACACTGAGGAAAATGCCTGGCACACGATGACCACGTATGTATTTCATATTGTGATTTTCCTTGAAATATTGCAATGACTAATGAACACTGTTAGTTGCTTAATTTGCCATTTAGTAGTATAGGTGGCATCTCTTTTATATGAAATTTTAGTTTCTACAAGAAATTCCAATAGCCAATAGATTTACTGCATTCTTTCAGAAACAATATTAGAACTTGGTTAAAAAAAACTATTTAGATGTTCTAGGATATTAGATCAGTAAGAAAATGTGAGTGTTACTCGGTTCAATCTTCTAGTTTTCCAAAAGTGAGAACTAAATCAGAGAAAGAAACTATTTCCTAAGGTGACAGGATTCTTAATGAAGAAACAGCAGTAGATCTCAGAGCCACAGGTATATAATCCCCTTCCAAGGGTTTTTTCTTGTACTACATAGCAAATGTTAAATTTTTCCTACTTCAAGAGTTTCCATAATTTTAGTTTTAAAAATTAATGAATATTTTTTAATGTTTTGGTATAAAATCATGGCAAACTATGTTTTTATTTTGTCAACTAAGTATGAATACAAAATAAGACAAAAATTCATAATGTAATTTAAGAAAATACTAAAAAAATTAAAGTTATAAAGCCAAAGAGTGGTTTTCTAAACTTGTGTTTCCTTAAATAGAACAAAAAAGAAGCACAAAGTTGAAAAAGAAAAACGAAACAAATCTTACAGGTAAGACTCTTCACTCTCTAAAGTGCAGTTCAGAAAATTAAAAGTCAAGTCATAGACTGATAAAGCATACCAAAAAAACCACATATCCAGAATATTTAAAGAGTTCTTATAACTCAGTAATGAAACAACAGAGTAATAAATATTGGAGAAAAATTGAACAGACATTTAAGATGATCTAAAGATGACAAAAGAAAACCCACCTGAAAACATGGTCAGCATCTTTAATCATAAGAAAAATGTAAATTAACAGCACACTATTATACTGCCACTAGAGAAGCTAAATTATGAGAACCTAATTCTCTCCAGGGTTGGAACATTGTAGCCCAATTGGAACTCTCATGGTCACCGCTGGTGGGAATACAAAATGTTACAGCCACTCTGGAAAGAAGTTTGATAATTTCTTATAAAGTTAAATATATGCATGACCACATGACCTGGTAGCTCCAATCCTATTATTTATCTAAGTGAAATGAAAATATTTATCTCTATGTGAACTTTTATTTCAACATTCATAGCAGTTTCACTCAAAATATTCCCAAATTATACATGACCAAACTGGTGTATAGATTGAAGAAATTTAAAGATCTGTACTTTGAAATAGTACTTAGCAACGAAATAGATTGAACTACTTGTGTACTCAACAAAGTGTATTAAAAAAGGAGAGAGAAAAGCCAGACATGAAAAATATATATAGTCATATGCTACATGATTCTGTTTAAGAAATTTAATTTTGATGTGCTTCATGTGGTTTTTCAGTATATTCCTTGTTCCCTGTGTTCTCTGAGCATCTTGGAACTGAGAAAATATGATTTTCATCAAATTTAGACATAGTTGACTTAAGTTGATAAGCTTTATTTTTTAGCAGTTTTAGGTTTATAGAAAAACTGAGTAGAAATACAGAGCTCCCACAGGCTGCCCCACCACCCCCAATTTCCCTTATTAGTAACATTTGTATTTTTGTAATACAGTCATCACCATTGCTGGGCCAGTATCCATCCATTGCTATTACCTAAAGGCCAACAGGTATGTGAGGGTTTATTCTTTGTGTTGTACATTGTACAGTTTAATAAATGTACAATGGCGAGTGTCTACCCCATAGTAAGAAACAGAGAGCCCCACGGTCCCACCCTTCCCTTGTGCCTCACCTGTTCATGCCACCCTCACTCTACTCACTTCCTGAACCCCTGACAATCATTGTAGTGACTTTATAGTTTGGCCTTTTCCCTTCCTTTAAAAATGGATATTGTCTGATTTGCTGTTATTCAGTTTTGAATTTGGAACAGTTTTTAGCCTTTATTACTTTTTTCTTCTGTGTCTCCCACACTCTATTTCAGGGGCTCCATTTACACTTACAGTGTACTCTTCAACGTTGTTCCACAGCCCACTGGTGCTACTGATGTCTTATTATTTTTCTCCCTGGATTTCATTTTAAATGAAGACAGACCTTCACGCCTTCGAATTCATTCACCTTTTCCTAGGCAACATCCAGTCTTCCATTGCTCTCTTCCAGTTTGCTTTTCACCTGTACATCATTAACTTGGTCTTTGATCAAAACTTCTCCCAGACTCTGCTTGTCATGCTCAGTTTTTTCTCTATCTCTTTTAAACAAAAGTTTGTTGTATGTTAATTCTATTACCTGCACCATTTCTGGATTGGCTTTGACTAAATGATTTCCTTGTAGCAAGTCATATTTTTCCTCTTCATTTGCATGCCAACTTTTTATTGGATGTTAAAAGTTGTGAATTTAATCTTTTCAGAGATTGGATAAGTTCATGTTCCACCACTGAGCACCATCCCAGACCTTTTTATTTATTTTTTTTTATTTTGAGACAGAGTCTCAATCAGTTGCTTAGAGCCTCACCATGTTGCTGAGGTTGATTTTGAACTTACAGACCTCCTACCTCAGTGTCCAGAGTCACTGGGATTTCAGGCTTGTGCCACCCACACCCAGCTAAATCCCACAAATATTCTTAAACTTTATTGAAAAGTGAGTGATTTGTTCTTGGGAGTATGTTAATGGATTCCAAAACCGGTTTCACTCTATTATAATCTTTTTATGGTTTATGGTAAAATATTGAAAATAAGAAAAACATGATGTACTTAAGTATATCTAAAAATATTGGCATACATATGTGCGTAATGGATAAATTTAGATCACACTATTGTTTTATAGTCTAGCTTTTATAATTCTTATATCATTTACAATTTAAATAATTCTAAAATAATGCTGAAAAAGTTTTCATATTTCCTCCTTTAAATACAAGCTATTACTAATTTAATTTTACCTTGTAGGATATTAAATCCAAAATGTGTAACACTACCTCTGTGATTGTCACTGATATTTAAGTAGTACAGTTACATACTTCACCCTGAATTCATTTCTCTGGAAACCAACATAATCTTAAATAACTTTCTACAAGGTTTATGTGGAAGAAGTACAGCAATGAATGAAACCATGTATACTGCCAGGTATATAGGTGTTACTCAATAATAATACTTATATTCAAAGATGGCTAGATCATTGCAAACACTTTCTTAAACAATGATTTAAAAAACTGTTTCAAGTAAAAAATAATTGAGGCATTGTTTAAAAATTATATAAGATGGAGAAATAGTGTTGGATGAAAAATGAAGAAGGTTTCAGAAGGCCCCTTTGTCCTAAAAGATCACATTTGATGGTCTTATGCTGGTTAACGATTATTCAAACTCATACTCTTTTAACTCACCATGTTTGGAAAGGGATGCTAGAGTTGATTTCTAGCATGTTCTGGCTTGCAATGTGCCTTTGATGAAAGGAGTTAGACTCCTAAGCTCTCAACCTTTTGTCAAATGGATTATAATTTGCCTCTGTCTCCAATGATATACTTGTGATTCAAAATGATGATGCTGTCCTATGTCCCCAGTGATTCATTTAAATATAGACACATGACCCAATCAGAGGAAATTAATTGAAATCAAAAAATTAGAGCTGGGCGCAGTGGTGCACACCTGTCATTACAGACTCTCAGGAGGCAGAGGCAGAGGATCACAAGTTCAAGTCCAGCCTCAGCAATTTAGCAAGGCCCTGTCTCAAAATAAAAATTTAAAAATGGACTGGGCATGTCGCTCAATGGTAAAGCACCCTTGGGTTCAGGTCCAAGTATAAAAAAAAAAAAACACACAACTTGTTACAACTTTTGAGGGAGGAAAAGACAGGCAAATGTCAAATATATCTTTTTCTTGTGGTGCTAAATCTTTGCCAGTGTAGGCCACTGACTCTTGTCCCACCATATTGACTAAGAATGAAGTAATATCACTCAAAGATTAATTTTAGATGACAGAAACCACTTGAACCAGTGTAAGCAGAAGGGAACTTCCATTGAAGCGTACCAAGTGTGCTACAGTTTAGAAAAGCACTGGAAGTTAAAGAAGGCTCTTGGTTGGACATCCAAGAAAGACACTTCATCTTCAGAATATGACACCTCTGCTGTGGTTGTGAGAACTTCCATTACTAACGTGGGAAAGTACTAGATCAAGTACTGGCTGGCTTCATAAACCCACCTCCATGGCAGAAAACCAGACTCAGGGACAGAACAACGATGACCTGCAACATTTCAGCCATGGTCCAAGACAGAAAAATGGGTGCTAACCTAGTAACCTCATCCAGTCCAATTGTAAATCTCATAAAAATGCCATGGATTGGCGCAACAGAAGTCCTACCTACGTACAGCTGGAAATATCCAGGTTTTATATTTTCTGAAACATGGAAAACATTCCAGAAGAAAGCTTGGTGTTGCTGTGACCAAAATATCTGACAAGAAAATCTGAGAGGAAGAAAGATTTGTTCTGGCTCATGGCTTCAGGAGCATCAGTGCATGATGGGTTGATTCCAAGGCAGAAACAACATGGGTGGAAGGGCAGGGCAGAGGGAAGCAGCTCAGCTCATGGCACCTGGGAAGGAAAGGGAAGAAACGGGTAGAAGGATGAAGTATGGTCCCCAAGTGCATGCCCCCAGTGACCTACTTCCTCCAGCTATGCCCACCTACCCACAGTTAATACCCATTCATCCATTTTCATTATCAATACACCAAATGGGCTA
The DNA here is from genome assembly GCA_004027875.1 of Aplodontia rufa. Taxonomy (NCBI): domain Eukaryota; kingdom Metazoa; phylum Chordata; class Mammalia; order Rodentia; family Aplodontiidae; genus Aplodontia; species Aplodontia rufa. The sequence continues at coordinate 26,833 of PVKS010014546.1, read as the reverse complement.
ATCACTGGTGAGGCCACAGCCCTCATAATCCATTATCACCTCTGAACCTTGCTGCATTGCCTGACACATGGGCTCTTGGGGGGCATTCCAAATCCAAAACACAGAGGATGCATGTTGATCGAGGCAGTCTACAGTAGCTTCCCCAGTTTCACAACATGAGTGAGAGACGGAGAGAAACAAGATTCTCTGCCTTTTCTTTTGTTTTGTTTTGTTTTGTTTTTTGGTGCCAGGGCCTTATATGTGTGATGCAAGTACTCAAACTCAGCCCAATTCTTTACCTGTAATCAGGTTATGTATAAGACAAGACCTCCAGCTTTGAATTTTAGTTCCTATGTTTGTTTTTCAACACTTGATTCAGTCAATACTTTGTACCTTATTGGGATTAGTCAATTTGAATTGTTTTGTTTCACGAGCCAGAATCATGACCAATAGAAGCTTCAAGATTCCTTCTAAATCTAATGCTCTATGATTCATTTTACTTTGCAAAATAAATTTACCAGCAATGGTTTGGTGGGGAAGAAATGCAGCATTAAGCAAGAATGACCTAGATCAAACTTACAAATAGCATTCTCTTTTTCCCTTTTATTCTACAATTACCCCTCACACTGTTCTTGGTTTACTAACAATAGAGAATGGTGTCCTAAATCAATCACAAGATACTGTATTTGGTAAATTTAGGAAACGTTTAAACATGCTTAGTACCCTGATAAGGGATCTCTAGGGCTAACAGGTGAAATTCAATAGATCAAGTCAGAATATGTTGAAAAAGGGATAATTGAGTCAAACTCCTCTTTTCCTTGGGTGAGAGGATGGAGATGTGCCTGTCTGATTTGAGATTGGTGCACAGTGTGAGGGTTCTATTAGGTAGAAATAAACATGCTTCTCTCTTGACAGTAAAGTGAAGAATGTGTACACTCATTAGTCTCTCTCCATTCCCTACTCTGTAGATAAAGTCAAGGGCTACATGTTCAGCCCTCTTATTAAATTCTACAAGTTTAAAGGCAAGCCATACAGAGGCATTGTCAAAGTGCTGTAAGAAGCTGGTTTCCTCAACTGTGGAGAGAACAACATGGTTTCAGGAAGCATATTGTGGGAAAACTTCAAATTTCACATTTCTAGTGGGAATAAATCCACAGGGAACAGGAAGCTGTGCTTTTGGTTATGTTTCTTCTGTCATATGCAGAAAAGCACACTGCATTTTCCCTGTGTGGCACTTAAGATGGTTGTTCATAACTATTGGTGTAATGATTTGGTTAATGCCCATGTCCCATGATAAAATGAAGTTCTATAGGGCCAAAGATGCTCGCTAGCTTGTTAATTTCTATGTCCCTAGATTTAGCACAGATTCTGGCAAATATAAAATCACATAACAAACCTTCTTTGAATATAGGTGAATAAAGGGAAACTATTGTCCCAATTTCAAAATCAGGGCAAAAGTGGAAAGCAATTGCTCTTGTTGCTTTTAATTGAGTTGCTGTGAATCAAACCCAGAGCCACCCACGTGCCAGGCAAACATCACTGAGCCACCTCCCCAGCCCACCTTTCGAACTTCCTCTATCTTCCTTCCTCATCTGTATCTTCTAAGCAAAATCTTACCCAAATCCTAAATTCAAGGTTTAAGACAGTAGCAGTTTCCTCCCAGATATTGAGGAGCTACACGACACAAAAGTGTCTGGAAAGTACTGTGCTTGCTGTCATGTCCACAGCCCACAATTACTATTTAGCTGCATTTGCTATGTATGTGTTAAGAGGATATTGGCTTTAAATATGTGTTTAATTTTAACCATTACCACTATATTCTAAGATAAGTATCACCATTTTACCCAATGTGAAAACTAAGGTCCAGATAGTTTAAATAACTTGGTAGAAACTGGCAGAACTAACATATGAGCCCAGGTCTTTTTAATTTCAGAGCTGGAGCCAGTCCCAGGTTGGCTGGGCATGTCATTTTCCAAAATGGATTAGGCTCAAGATTCTTCTCCCACTGATTTAACTACAGAGAGGCTTGATAAGTTCTATTTCATTTCTGGCCCTAGCAGTTTTCAAAAGTGATTTCTAGCAGTGCAATAATTGTCCCAAAATCCTATTACAACCAAAACTATTTGGTCAAACCAAGAAGTTTGTTCCAATGGGATTTTGCATGACCTTGCCTCTCCAACAACCCTCTCTGCAAGTAAGACAGATAATGCAAACACTGGTTATGGGTCCCACACCTCCATTTCTGGAAGAGACATTTTATTTTAACTCTAAATCTTTAAAAGCTCCTTTTCAAAGTCATAGCAAACACACTTGGGCTTGTTTTGTTTTCAGAGCAGAATGGTGGCCTGCACTTTTAAAGTTATGATCTCTCCAAGGATACCCATCCCTTCGTTACATCGCACAGTAAGAACTGAACGTTTTCTATTTCTAATTTTCCAATGGCAGTGATGGTCTAGACAACTCAGATGAAATACACCTTTGAATTACTAGGTGGTTCCACAGGAGGTTAGAGACATATTGTGTTTTGATGCAGACATGCTCTTTAAAAGCAAGATGCAGCAATCCTATTTTTTAAACACCTGGTGAGATGGCAGAATAGAATTGTAACTTTTAGGGCATTATAATTAAAAGTGGAGGCCATAGTCAAAGAACTTTATTTTTCTAGTACAAGCTTTGCTCTGCTTTCTGACTTCTGAGGCTCATGGGGTTGAATTCCCAGTGACCTGTCAATAATGTGGCTTGCTAGCAAATTTGATGCATTTTCTCAGCTGTAACAGAGCATGTTAGCATAACATTTGCACATAGCATCTAAGAGATCAGAAGAAGTTGAGAGGTTTACATTAGCATTTTGAAGATTGTGATTATTTAAAGTTTTATAAGAAGGTGGAGAATACTCTTAAGAACCATTTGAATCCTGGATAAGATTTCACTCCATTTCACCCACTGCATAGCTGCAAAATGTGTTCCCCCACAGAGAAGCCACAGAGATATGGAAAGAACATTTACAGTTTCATCTACTCTGGTCTCGGGTTCATAGTCTTATATGTTTTATATGGACCAGTCTGTACATGGAGAATGGTCATGTACGGCATCCATTAACAATGGTTCTCGCCACCCAAACTCATGCTGACCCTTAATTCCTGAAAGTGCAGGGCTGGAAGGTAAAGCCCAGCAGGAGGTGTGTGGGTCACAGAGTGGAACTCTCATGAGTGCACTAATCCTTTTCTCAAAGTAGTGAATGAGCTCTTGATCTTGGATTAATTATGCAAGATAATGTTATGAAGCAAGACCACCCCTCTAGTCTTCTCACTAGCATTGCCCACCTGATTTCCTGATTTCCTCCACTGCTGAGTAGCAGCATGTGGCTGTCAGTAGATATACTCACCTGCTCTTGGATTCTCAGCCTCCGCACACGGGAGGTAAAATAAACTTCTTTCCTCTGTAAATTACCCAATCTCACTTGTTAGAGTAATGGAAAACAGACTAAGGCAGTTGTATTTCAAAATTCACTCTTGTGTTTAGGATATCATTACTTATGGAAACAATTTGTCCAGGGGCCACGTTGGTAAGTAACCTAGGTGATACCTGCAAGTACAGCTTACCTCTTCCATTTTCGCAGTGGGCACCCAGAATATGAAAGTATGCCATTTCCTTGGGAGATATCAAAGTCTATTGTGAAAATCCCATCAACATTATTTAGGGTTCTTTGGATTCAACTGAACCAAAAATCCAATACAAAACTGATGTACGCAATAAAAGCCTTTATGGGATCACATAATTGAAAAGCATGAAGATGAACTGATAAGAAATCCGGTATCTTCTTTTGTTTTATGACATGTAAACGTGGACCAATCTCCCTTGAGAAACTCTCTTTCCTTGGATTTTGAGTTCAGTGATCCTGCCCTTTTCTCACACCTCACTGGCTACTGCATCACGGACCACTCCTTTTCTGCTAGGCACTCAAATGTTAAAGGTCCCCAGGTCCCAAGGTTATGTTCACCTCATAATGCATCTTCCCTTAGTGACCTTGTTCAAAGGCTCACTGCCCGACTGCCGTTTTTATATAGATAAATCATTAAATCTGTTTTCACCCATAACATCTCTCTAGACCTTGTAACTCATGTACCCAACTTTCCCCTCCATATATTTGCTTGACTCCTGTACAGATTCTAAACTGAAAGCAACCTACCCAACCCACTTAATCAATTAAGAATAGAAATAAAACCTCATTCCCTTCATTCTTTTAAGTAGTCTGAATTCCCACTTGGGTCTGTTTATAGATACACATTGTCCAAAATTCTTCGCACTTCTCAAACTCCAGGTTTGAAAGGAGAGTTATAAAATCCTTTTAACCCGTGAACACTGTTGTTTACTCACAACCACATGGGTCACTTTGGGTCACTGGTTTTATCCATTTTTCTGGATACTTATTCACTGTAACCCTAAATACCTGCCAATTCCCAAACTTCAAGTTTCTCACTGTTTAATTCATAGCCACATGCTTGGAAATCATTTTCCAGGTTGGCCAGGTATGCCAGAATCAGCCTTCAACCATGAACTCTGGACATTTTGTGACCACTGGAAAGAGAGTCAGTTACTCAACTACTATCCGTCCCCCTGGTTGCTGAGCTCATTTTGGGCCCTGATGTATTGTTCCTCATCGTTATTTTTAAATATTAATCCTACCAGTAGGATTTCTGAAACTGGAAACCCAAATAACAGACCTGGGTGGTGCCAGACTCTTGCTTCAGGTGCTCTGTTGAGAGTCTCAAAGGGGACAGTTATACTTACCCTTTAACATAATAGGTGACTTCCTTGCTAAGTATACACAGCTAAGGAGGAATACTCCAATAGCCCTTTGCAGGAGCAAGAATAAAAGACGGCTTTCCCTCTATGCATATGAAAGTCTCACCTGAAAAACAAATTTATGCTGCAGTTCAACAGATGCCCCATATATTGTTTTGCACATTAGAACTCAGTCTTTTTTCTCCTTCGTGATCCATACTACTTTCAAAGTGACAATTTCATATTAAAATGATTGTGATATTTCCAAGATTGATGTTAAATGAAGAATACCTTCACGGCTTCTAAGGGTTCCGTGTTCCATGACCTTAACCACACCAGGCACTGTAGCCTCACCTCTAACTAATCCTCCATAAGAACAATTCAACTTCCAAACTGCATGTGATTCACCAGATACAGCACACTGTCCCACACTCTGGCTCTCTCTCTGTATGTGCTAGTTTTCACACCAATTGTATCCCATTTCCCTTTTCAAATAAATTCACTCTTTTTTCCTCTCCAGACTCAGTTCAATTACTTTTCAATTTGGGAATGGTACTTGACCCCTCTGTTTGATTTTGATGCCCTTCTCTGGGCTTTAGTACTACTGATTGCATTATAATGTGAATGCTGACCTACTTATCTCTCCCTGTACACTGTTTTCTCTTTAAGAAAAATGCCATGTCCTATTTCTCTTCACATCACATTGAAGAGTACACTACGTGCCATCTAACAGGGGTTTTATAATGTTGAATAAAAGAATAGTATGTATGTGTCAAGTGTCCATTAAGAGTGTTGAGTATATTATCAGTGCTCAACAAATTTTAATTCAATGCTACACCTCTCCTTCTTGCCCTCTAACTTCGTGTTGCTTTCTTAAACTTTATATTTAATTCTCACTTAGAATATAATAGTCATTTATTCAAAGGAAAGAAAAATGTAGATTCTGTAATTGCCCAGATTTGTTGGACTGAAATGCTTAGCCTAACCCTCTAATTAAATTTGCCAAGATATTTGCCAAATACTTCTCTCACTATTTAAGTATATTGTGTCAGGAACTTTCAACTCAGAAAAAATAGACCTCCAAATTAAGATTCACAGTACAACCTATGAGGACATGCCGGTACCGCAAAAGAATTATTTGAACTTTCTGATTTAACCAAGCAGATATCATATGTGGGAATAAATACAAAAGAAGTAGAATAAAGGAAGAAGGGGCATAAAGTTGAGACCATTTTAATTTGTTGATATGGGCCAAGCAGAGATTCTACATTTAATATTGCAGGTCAAGAAGTTAGAGATGGCTCTAAATACTTGACTGCTTAGCTGAAACCAGGATCAAAATTGAGGCAACATAAACAAATTGTAAATGCCTTATCTGCTTTTGTTTAAAATGTAGAGGAAGAGTTTCAAAGGCTTAGGGAAGTTGCAATGTTAGCATAGATTTGCCATTTAAGACACTAAGAAGGTTCCAGAAGATATACCTTTCATTAGTACTCTGAGAAATAAAATTTTAAGAGATGTCCTAGCACTTCTGAAAAATTCCATGATCACTCTTCTTAAAGGCCAGAACTATAGTAGATTCCATTGCCACTCATTTGAAAAACCCACAATGGAAGTAGCTGGATCCCAACAAGGCAGAAGATAAATGATAACACTCAACTACCAAAGGTAAGGTGTAGGTGTAGTTAATGTGGGTGTAGTTGACAGCAAAATCTGAGCACCAGTCAAAATAATCTGACTCACAGAGACCACAGTATTGGCTGATCATGGCACTCCAGGAAGTGAACTAGATGGGAAGGCTATTAAACTTCATCTGAGCTGGTTAGGTAGAAATGTTCTGGGTGAAGCAAGCAAGAGTTTAATGTGAATTATACAATCAGAGTTATGCCCTCTATCAATTGCAAGACTTGAACAGTTTATAGATCCAGAATCCCTTGAATGGAGAGGAGGTTTGATCCCCTGGAGAAAGATCCCTAGTATGTGACTCTCGAAAGGGACCTGCAGCCTTTTAAGGGAAAAACTGTGCTTTGGAGGAAAGGGAATTAAGCAGACAGTCCAGGGAATATGTGCATTGTCTCTAAACTTATTTCAAGAGGCTCAGAATGTCAGTGTGGTCCTCCTGGTAGAGTGATTATGAATGGAGGTGAAATGATCAATGTAGTTTTAGCTCAGATTCATCTCACAGTAGGCCTGGGAGGTTCTAAAATTCATTATGTGTTTATTTTCTAAGTTTCAGAATGCATAATTTAAATGGACATACTTAGGAGCTGGCAGAATCTCCACTTTGGCTTCCTGAACTATGGAGCAAGGGTCATTATGGTGGAACACGCCAAAAGGAATTTGTCAGAGCTGCCTTTACCTGGAAAAATAGTAAGTCGAAAACAATATTGCAACCTGGAGGGACTGAAGAGATCGCTGCTGCCACAGAGAATCTGAAAAATGCTAGGGTGGTAATTTCCCTCCCATTCCCATTTAACTCTGCTATTTAGTCTGTGCATAAGGCAGAAGAATATTGAAGAATAACTGTGGATATTGTAAATTTAACCAAAGGGTAACTCCAATTGATGCTGTGATTCTGGGTATCGGAGGTCTACAAGATGGTACTTGCTTAAACATTTTATATACGTTGCATTAGTTTGTTCTGACCACAGCCACATTAGACAGACAGTTTTAAATTCCTCACATCGTAAGTGTGGGCCCTGAGGTACGTCAAGTTTAAACAAGGAGTCCCAGGTTGCATAGTAATAAGTGGAAGAGCCAGGGTTGGACCTGGGCTCTGTTAGATTTCAAGATCTGTAATCTTAACCCAGACTCTCCACCACCTCTTTCCTGCCCTTAAATATAAATGGATATATTATGACTTATTTTCTGTTGAAAATTGGTGTAATTATATCATACACAGCATTATTATCTGAAGATCAGATATTGCAGTTTTTTCTAAAAGATAAGGGCCAGGTCTTGTTCTTCCTTTGTACTTTACAGTGCAAAATATATTCTCATATTTAGCATATGTTTATCAAATATTGTTGGTACATGTGCAATGTGATCAGGTGTACAACTTTGTACAGCAGCTACAGCACCAGGTAACCATAGGCTTTACTTCTAAGGGACAAGATCCATTTCTCCCATTGAAATGAGACTTTGCATATCTGCAGACAATTTTCTAAGCCCACAATTGTATTTTTTTTAATGTGGAATAACTTCAGGAGTGACTGATTATAGCAAGAGGAAAAAATATTTTTATGCCGTCTATTATCATGTTCTCAAAACTTATACGAATTAAAAATATCATCAGTTTTGAATGGCTGAAAAACATTCATGCCCATTCCTACAAATACAGCTTGGAAAGAGCTAATTAGGATTACTTTCTCTGAGGCCCTAGCCTTTGCTCAAGAGGATTTTAAAATTCTCAGGAGATCAAGAAGAGAAAAGGAAAGTAGAAAAAAATCCTTTCTGCTCTCAGGCAAAAATTCAAAGAGAAAAAAAATTCCCCTTCTTAGGTTGATCTCCTTCTCTGGATCCCTCTTGATTTTATAAAATAGACTTAATCATCCCTTCTAGTTTTAATTTTTTTTCCATTCACTAGAAAGCTAGGGGATTTACATAAGCAAAGCCTGAAACAAACTTCAAACTGTGCATGAGGAAGAATTAAACTAAAGACTGCAAATAATAGACCTCCGCAGCTTCCCGACTCTCCACTGCTGGTGCCCGGCACCCTCTGCAGGAAGCCCCACGCCTGGGCTTATCTTTTCCCCTGCAGCCTTCAATGCCTTTCCCTTCTGATTTTCGCAGCCTTTCTTGGTCCAAATCAAGTTTCATACCCCTGCTGAGCTGCTCCTTGCTTATCCCTCCCCAAGGCAGAATCAGTTACTCCTGGCTTTGTGACTCTGTGACTCTGTGTTGGTGTTGCTCATGCTGTGCTAACACTTTCCACATTGTTTCCCAGTTAGTGACAAAAATTTCAGTGTCTTTGGAATTCCAAACTCTTACTTTTCCTCAGTTAAAATTACCCAGTCAGCCCACAGTGGCCTGGAAACCTCTATAAGTTCATGAGGGGTTTTGTTGTTTGGTTGCTTGGTTCCTTTGGCCCCAGCGCTCTTTAAGGAAGCAGTGGCATCCAGACCAGTGCTCATTGGTCAGGATGATTGAACCCTTCCAGGGACATTTGTTCACATCTGGAGATAGCTTTTATTGTCATCACTGGGGTGATACCACTGGCATCTAGTAGGGAGATGCCTAACATGTTGCTAAATATCCTATAATGCACAGAACAATCTCCATAGAAAAGAGTTATCTGGTCCCAAATGCCAGTACTACCAAGTTGAGAAATTTGGTTCTGGAGTGAAAACTTACTCAGGGCTTAGTCAAAGAGAAAAATAGTCCATGCCATCATGATCATTTCTTCAAATCTTGAATTCTTTTGCCCTACAACAGAATCTATAATGACACCAGCAAACCACTGGACAGGTGACAAATATTTAACAGCTACCCAAGGGGGTTGGAATGGTGGGTCAAAGGTTACCACATTTGCCTAGCATCCACGAGTACACAAGTTCAAACCCCAGCACCACGTACACAATGAAGTGTCCAAGGAATGAAAATCACATGAAAAACTAAGCAAAAACTGCTTCTCTCTCTCCCCTCCTTCTCCCCTCTCTCTCTTCCTTCTTTCTTAAAAAAAAAAAAAAAAAAACAGCTAGCCAAGGGAGGAGCTAGGAGTCCCTGTTCCCAAACTATACTCTGACCCTGTAAGCAAAAGGAATAAGAGTATGTAGATTTGCAGGATGGGGAGGGATCAGGCAGGAGATGAATGGGTAACAGATCATATTTGTCAGTTCCAGAGGTTGCCATAGACACTGTAAACTGCCATGGAGCTGGTAGGCAGGAGTTTACTATGGCAATGCATTAACATGAAGCTTGAAGCTTGGAAGACAAACGCCAGTCAAGATGGTGTCCAAAGCAGCTTAGACTGGTTCAGATTTGTTGGGCCCAGCATCCTGCTTGAGATCCCTTTCTCATGTATCTTGCATTTCTATAGCACCCTTATGTCTCACATCCCCCATGATCATGCAGGAGGGCTTGATGCAGGAAAAAGCAAAATATGGTAAGATAAGAAAAGAACCATGAGAATCTCAGGAAGGACCTGGGCTGATGATACCACGTATGGTGGATGATAAGGATTCTGTGACTCTAACTACGCCAGCCACCAGGGCTGATGATACCACATATGGTGAGTTAAAAAGGTTTTGCACAATATTGGGCAGCATTTCATTATAAGTTAAAGCCCATTCAATTAATCAGAAAACCTCTTCGATTGCCCATCAGAATTTGGTGGGTCCCCTAGAAATTATCTCAAGCCTCATTAATGAACAGGTTCCCCTTACTGACTCCTGATATGGCCAGGCCTCAACACCCATCTCTCTTTCTTCATGATTTCCATCATGGACCTTTTCATCTGTCACATTTTCTCCCCGTTTTCTCTGCTGCCCCCTAGATTAAACCACTGTCCACCTTCGGCATCTTCAGGATCCACTCTTGCCATGCATACCCACAATCTGTGATCTACAGTGAACTCCAAAAGTTTTGAGTCAAAATAGGATTTATTACACCTGAATGCAAAATAAGCCTATAGTTCTTAAAGTTTTCAGAGAAGCTCTATCATTCATAATAGTTGCTCCCTGTTCTGGGCACACTGGCAACCTAAACCGCATCTCGGCCACTTCCCCTCTCAACTCCAGGATCTTTAGTCTTCTGCATTCCTTACAGTATGCACTGCTCCATTCCATCTCAGGTCGCTGGTCTCTGCCCTTCGCAGGGAGTGCTACTCCATTTATCCAAGTTTCACTGCCTGAGAGAGGACTGCCCAGACTGCATGGATGAGAGAGCGCTTGATGTTCCATTCTGCACTGAACAATATGGTAGCCGCTCACCACCATGTAACGATTTGGATAGAATTAAATATTTACTTCTTCCGATGCACTAGCCACATTTCAAAAGCACAGTAGTCCTGTGTGGGTGCTAAGGTGGACAATACAGATGGAGAACACTTGCATCTGCTCAGCAAAACTGCTTACACATTTCCATAGGCTGTGCAGTCAGTAAGTTCTGAAATCGCAAGTAGGAGTCCTCTCATTGCGTTCTCCATTTTTAGAATCGTCTTGGCTGTTGAGAGTCCCTTGCATTTCCATCTAGGATGACTCTGCACTATGCATTGTCAATCATTCACACCTCAGGGTAAGTAAATGCAGCACTAAGGACCCTTAGCTTGTCCTTAAGTATCAAGGGTGCTTTTTGTATCCAGGGTGAGGAGAAATCTCTCATTTAGCATTGCTCGAAATCTTAGCGATGACGGGAGATAGTAAGACAAAAAAGAGAAGGGCAATCTACATTTTACAGAGGAAAAGTGGTCACTTGGGACTAGAGAGGAGAAAGGCTGAAAAAAATGGAGGCATGCGTAGGAACCCAGTGAATGACAGGAAATGGAGATGCGGAAAATTCTCTTGTAATAACTTTATTCTGTGGCCTCTTACTCTAGGCCTTGTTTCTCTAGCATACATTCAGTCTTTAAGCAAGTCACCATTGTCTCAATCAATTAGAAAAAGAAAAACAATCTTCAGCCAAAAATCCGTGCTATCAAATTTTCCAAAGCAAGCCCCACTCTAAGAAGTATGATGATGAAGTATTTGCTAGGAATTCTTTGGGGGCTGCTTCAGGGCAGCCAAGTTGTCAAAATTTTAAAGACTGCAACAGTCTTAGACCGTGACCTTCAAAGAAATTAATTGTCATTCCTATTTGCCCTTCCTTGAAGACATTCTAAGCCTTCAAGTTTCGTGGTCATTCTGGCAGCCTCTACCTAAATTTCTAGATTGCTAAATCCTACCTGAAGGAAGTCAATGTGAAGTGAGATTTATGCCAGTTTTCTTAACAGGCTTGACACCCAGTGCAAATATTGTCCCAAATGGAATGCTCTCACATCCCCCAAGCTGAAAATTAAGTACTACATGCACCAAGCTGAGTATTTCCAAGGCAAAAATTTCACCAACTGCCTTTCTCCCTTTCTGTGTTGCCCATGATTGAATAATATGCATCCTGCTGAGAAAGAGCATTTAAAATTCTAGGAAATGTTGTGCATAATGCAAAAACAAAAGGAGTCTCCTCAAATGTGTTGCTATCAGTCATTTTAATATTCTTACAATGCTATTTTCTATAGTGCTGTTCCCTTCAAAGCTGGAATGACAATCTCTTAAAAAGTAGATTCACGAAGCGCCTTCTATGTGCCAAGTACTTTATTCAATTATTGATGGGAACATAGGATAAAAGCAGGTATGATTCCTTCCCTGAGAAAGGTATAAATAACAGTTTAAGGTAATGATAGCAGACATTTGTAAGGGTAATATAGGAATTATTACAAATAGAAACAACAACAAATGCTATAAGAACCTCTGAGAACTGAGTAGCTCTGCTATCCCTGGTCATTTTAGAGGCTATTTAAAAAGAAGGTAAACTGCTCCTTAGGCATAAAATGCAAGCCTTAACTTTGTTCTTGTGACTTCTTTGGATTTACTTAATAGATTTAAATTTATAAGAATGGAATGATACAAATTATTGGAGTTTTTGCTATTTTTGTGGTTTGGGTTTTTTGTTAGTTCTCCTTTTGTTTTTGCTTTTAAAAGTTTTAGCACATTATTAAGCTAGTTGTTATAATCTCAGACAAGTCATTGAACCTCAGTTTATTCATCTATAAAATGGTAACAAAGCACTCATTCTTGAGATTATTGTAGGGCAGGGGATTAAATGAAACAACATCTGAAAATTCTTTGGCAGTGTTTGGCATAAACTAAGAGCCCCGCTATCTCTTGGCTAACAATGTGGTCTCAATTTTGCTTTTTTGCTTTTAATAACTGTTTTTACTAAGCGGCTTAAAAAATGTGAACCAAAAATTTTACTTCATTATCCTTCCTAAAATATCTCTCAGTTCCTTTACACCAGGGTAACGATGGAGGATGTTACTGCTGTTCCTCTCAGATTCTGGGTGTGGCATTGTATCTCAGTTTGCCAATGAAATGAGAGTGAAATTGATGAGTGGCACTTTCCACGTGGAAAGCGTTAGTATCTGATTCTTAAGCCCCTCTCTGCAGAGCTGATTGTGGAGTATAGATTGATAGGAGCTTAAGTCCCATCAATGGCACGCAGGACAGCTATTCTGAGGAAAGGCCCAAGGCTGAAGCAGACACTGAACAAGCAAGAATAAACCTTAGCTGTCTCCAATACTGAGATTCCCACATAAACCTCAAAAATATTATTGCTCGTAGCTTCACACCGGTGATGAGTTTTCAGATGTGATTAATAAGACATGTACTATGCTTAATAAAGGACTTCATGCTCAAGCTAAACACAGGGGCAATATCTGGTGCTATCTGGTGATTCCAACATATTACTCTCCCAGTTATGGAAATGTCTGACTAAAAGCTCAAACACGAAACATCGATCATCTGAATTCTATATTGAAATGCAAGTTCCCTCTCTGGTTTCAAAATTTAGATTGTGACAACCCATTCCTGCCAAGGGTGCCATCTGGCTTGGGAAAGTTAATTCTTGAACAAGAAGCTCAGGATTTATAAGATAAACCTCTTGGAAACAATGTTTGGCAACCAGGAGTTAAACTTGGCCAAAACTCAGGGCTGGGAGAAGTGCTCCAACCAAAAACAACACCACTTTCAAGGTCAACGCCATAGGTTGGCTTTGTGACTTGATCACATTACTTCTCACTTTTCTGGGTTTCAGTTTCCGAGGCATAGGATGAAAGTGTCAGATGAACCATATTGAAGATCTCTTCTGACATCTTATTAACCTATAAAACATAGTTTCAAATGGGGAAATAAAATACAGACTTCCATCTTCATAATCTAGAACTTCTTATTCTGGAGAAGTTAAAACTGATAATGAAATCTAAAATCTGAAAATATTTATAAAGGCATATCTATGTTTAAGAGATAACAAAAATGACTATAAATTAATCTTCTTGCTTAACAAGTGAAAATGTTAGATATGAGTGTATCTAACAGCTTTTAGATAAGAACACCTTAAAGATAAATCCTGCTCTTTCATCTTTCTGACTCCATGTAACATGATGTCTGGCATATATAGTAGGTGGACAAAAATTATTTACTGAATCCATAGATTGATAAATCCATGTACGTTAAATGCGTTGGATGAATAATGAAGAGATTACCTGGGCAATCTTTTTGTCTAGTGTATGTACGATTTACTGTTTAAAATTGCTCTTTTTGAAGAAAAACATGAGCATAAATTTTTAAATGCTTGAATAAGTGTCATGCAAAACAAACAAGAGTCAAGAGACCTCAGCAGCAGAGCTGCCGCCATCTTTAATTAGCCAGGTGGCTTTAGATAAGCCATGTCACCCAACAAGCCTCAACCTTCTCACCAATAAACTATTAAAAATTTATCATGTCACCTAAGTAAAAGTTTCTGTGAAAATAAAATAAGATGAGACATGAAGAGACTTTAAAGAATGAAAATGTGTCATTATAATTGGTAACTAGTCAATGAAGAGTAGCTATGTTTACAATAAGAAAGACCCTGAGAGGCAATGACCTCAACAACCCTTCATGAGACTGGAAAGCTTCTTTGGTTTGCACAGTACCACAGAACTCACTTTTTGTTAGGAGTCCTAGGCTTTCTGTCCTTCCTCTAGAAAACCTGCCTTTCACTATATCCTTGCCCTCAAAGCAGTTTTTGGTTCACCTTTTCTACTGATATTATTTTTTTCTACCTTGGTCAGATTTGTCTTTCCTTCCCCAACTCTAGATGTCACTGTGCCCCCAGGTCCAACCTACAAACTTTCCTCTATGTATATACCCTCTTGCAAGGTGATGTCATCCACACTATTACTTCAATAAGCTGATGGCTCCCAAATTTAAGCCCTTCTAAATCTCCCGTGCCCTGGCATCTCGTCCTTGTTTTTGTCTGCTTTCTCAACATTGCCACCTGTATTCATAGCAGGTATCTCAGATTCTATCACTCCCAAACCCACTTGCCACCTGTATCTTTTTGCTTTTCTGCAAAAGACAAAAAGCAACTAAAATCTACTGTCAAAAGTTAGAAATCGTGTTTGATCCTTCCTCTTCACTCACATTACAATATCCAACCAGCCAAAAAATTTTGTGAATTACTCTGCTTCTGTTTTTTCTCTCCCCTTGATTGTTCGAAGATCCATCTACCTGGTCTCCCTGCTTACACTCTAACTCCATTACCAGAATTTTTCAATGGATATCACAATTTTTTAACTATCTGAGTCAGATCAGAGAATGACCCTTCTTAGCCTCCTCCAATAACTTTCCGTTGGACTTGGGGTAAAATCAAAAGTCTTCTTGCTAACTGCACTCCATCCTCAATGTCTTCCTGACCAGTGTTTTAACATTGGCCTGACCTCATTTGGAGCTCCTGAATACTCTCCTTCTGTGTGGGGCCCTCTAAGCTCATAGTTCACTTCTTCACTCCAATCATAGGCTTCTCAGAAGTTGCCCCTTTGGAAATTCTTCCCTGTCCATCACTTTTGCAGTATCATCTCTTCTCATCTTGATCCCCTTCCTCGGCTCTATTTTTTTTCACTCTTACGATCAGTGCTGTTGTGGTTTTTGTATTGCTGGGGTTTGAACACAGAGTCTGGGGTACTCTAGGTAAGGCTCTATCGCTGAATGACATGCCCAACCCTTCAGTTTGGCTCTAATGTTCATATTTCTTATATTCATTTTTATTTTCAGCTTATTAGGTTTTTAATCAAATATCTACAACGTACAGACTTTGCTTTCAAAAAATGTAAACATCATATAAGGTGTAAGAAATCAGAACAACTGAGATCAGGACTAACAACTCCTTCACAGAGACAAAACTCCCAAGTCATGAGCAAGAAGGGTACAGCATGCGGGCTCATAACCACCTTCTGTTGAATTACAGAAACTAAGATGGAAGGTTGAAGAGCTTAGAATTTCAGAACCAGAAGCAACATAGTTAGTTTGGTTTCTTTTTTCAATTTAAATATTGTTATTGGTGAAATAAAAAGTGTATGTATTTATTGCGTACAGCATGTTGTTTTAAGATACACATATTCTCTGAAATGGTTAAATTGAACTAATTAATATATGCCTAACCTCACAAATGTGTGGTGAGAAAATTTAAAATATACTATCTTGGGAAATTTTCAAGGCATCCTTAATATAGGTGTATAGATTAAGAGAAAGGGAGAGAATCCTCACATTCAATAAAGGAAAACCGGGTTGGAAGAGAGGGAAGGGATCTTATCCAGTGTCATTCATTCAGTGAGTGAGTGTGTGTGTGTGTGTGTGTGTGTGTGTGTGTGTAGGGGAGGTCTCTGATTTTCCATAATGTTTTTTAACTGCACACTTGAGTAACCATTACAATGGGTGTTTTCAACAACAATCAAAGGTCAGTTCAATGCAGAAGGAAAAGAGAAATGTTAATAGAAATACTTTTCACCTAAGGTTGAATTATGTTATGTGGGGAAAAAAGTCTAAAACATAACATACAGAGTATCCCAAAATTCTAAGATTGTTTCTATTTCATAGTTTGACTAAATTACATAGAGTAATTCAAGAAATGTTAAAGCAAATTTAGACTTGGCTTTTTCTTCTTTTCCTTACTATCTGAAATTCTTGCTCAGTGTAATCTGCAATGACAGTAACAAAGAAACCCCACTGGTCACGTGAGATCTTCTCAGACACATCTGAGTTTGAATGATAACAAAATGTGCCTCTAGTCTCCTGATAG
This sequence comes from Aplodontia rufa, assembly GCA_004027875.1. NCBI lineage: Eukaryota > Metazoa > Chordata > Mammalia > Rodentia > Aplodontiidae > Aplodontia > Aplodontia rufa. The sequence goes on along the minus strand of PVKS010014546.1, from coordinate 10,261 downwards.
ATGGCAATTGCATCTGCTAACTGCTATATAAAACAATGTTATTAGAAATTAACATGGTTTTTAATTTCACCAGCTTTGGCTCTAATGCTCATATTTCTTATATTCATATTATTCTACTAATTCTATTAGGTCTTTTGTGCACAGCAATGCTAAGCCTGCTCTTCTATCATTTGCATTTTTAATTTTTCACTGGGTTACTTCATATACTTCAATTGCTTATAATTGCAACTGTGATAACTTATAAAACTCTAGTCAACCATATGCTGCTCAGTCAGTAGGATTCTGTTCCTTCTCTTGGCACCTGTAATAAAAAGAGTCGGACTTCCTTTTGATTCTCACTGGCAACTTGCAAGCCCCATTTCTTTTCCTTTTGCCCCATATCTGGGCAAGCTGATGAAAAACCCGGTTTCTTCTTGATTGCCATTATTGGGAAATCAAAACCATACAAGCCCCAGCCTGTGCAAAGAGACCTACACCCCTAGCTCTGTCTACCTATCCTGAAAACCCCAAGCCAGCCTACTGTCCAGGTTATCCCAGCAAGCCATCTCAGACCTTGTCACGTGAGTTGTGAATCTCACAACCACTGGGCATGTGTGGCACCACCATTGTCAATGGACGGATGATGGGCAGAGTCCACAATAGATGGGGAGGCTACTGAGTGAGCTAAACCATTTGCTGTCTGCCCTGTACACGAGTAATTCAGTGGTCAGACACACTGGACAAAGTCTACACATGCCACTGTCTGGGTTCACCTTCTATGTTCCTCTTCCTTCAGAGATTAGGCCCTCATTCAGAGGCAGTTATGCCCAACACCCAATTTCTCTTTTTTCCAACATTTTTATTGGTGCATTAAAGTTGTACATATGATGGATGGGATTTATTGCTACATATTCACACATACACACAATGTAATTTGGCCAATATCACTCTTTAGCACATCCTTCCATCCTCCTCACCTCCCACCTCCCGGACCCTTTCCTCTACTGATTGATCTCCTTTGATTTTGAGCATGGGCAGCAGTTGCTTCAGCATCTTTCATTGGAAAGACCTCTCTCTCCCCCACTGAATTTCCTTGGCATGCTATTGAAACCGATTGATTACACATGTAATAATCTTCGGTTGGACTCCTCTTTATTCCATGGATCTATGTTTATGCCTCCACCAGGCAGCCTTAATTAGGGTATCACTGCAATAAGTCCTAAAATCTGATACTTTCATACCCTAAGTTCTTTTTCTACTCTTTGACATTGTTCAGTAGTATGGGTTCTCCAACTTGTTCTTCCTTTTCAAAGTAGTTTAGGTGATAGACATGCCTATGTCTATTTTAGAAACAGCTTGTCCATATCTTTTTTCTTAATTATTTTGTTATATTGAATGGAACATCACTCTGCAGATCAAAAAAGAATAGTCATTTTGAAAGTACTTAAGTGTTTCAATCCACAAATGAAGCACATTTCTAACTGAACACTCTTCAACATCGTAGAGGTCACATATTAGTATAGATGTGTTATAAATGTTTTATTACATTTATTGCTAAACATTTAATGTATTAAATGTTTAGCAATAAATGTAATAAAACATTTTCCAAATGTTTGAAATTAATTTATATGTGTGACTTTTTTTTAAGAGAAAGAGGGATATTAGACTGAAAAAAGAATCAACTTTATGGGTTCATCTGGGTCTTGTTTTTCTGACACTTAGTTGTGTATGTGATGCTGGGGTTTGAAACCGGGTCTTTGTGTATGCCAGGCAAGCACCACTGTGCCATCTCTCCAGCCTCTGTGTGACTTATTTTTGTATATAGATCTTGCATGCAGTTATTTAGACAAAATTATTGATTAGCTTTAGTCATTGGTAAATTTCCTTGCATATTATGTATAGATACAATTGTATCATTGTATAAAAGCAAATTAACAGCTTCTTTTTCTAACATGTATGCCTTTTACTTCCTTTCCTTACCTCTTTGTACCTGTTAGAAGATTCAAATTAATTCTGAATTAATAAATTAATACATAATCCTCATCTTATGTATTAATTTTCTGGGCCCACTTTAGCAAAACACCATGCTGAGCAACTTCAACAACAGACATTCATTCCCTGTAGTTCTGAAGTCTGAAAGTCTAAGGTCAGGGTGCTCCTGGCCACAGCTTCATGTTGGCTTGTGTGTGGACATATTTTCTCTGTACCTTCACATGGTGGACAGAGGACTCTGGCGTCTCTTCCTCTTCTTAAAGGCCCTGCCATCATGACCTCTTCTAAACTCAACCATCTACCAAATAACCCTTCTCCAAATTCATGGGTTTAACAGGAGATTTGGGAATACACAATTCAATCCAGAGTATCTTGCTTCAAATGGTGGAATTCATTTAGTCTTTCACCATGAAATATGATAATACTGATAAAACTATAAAAGCTCTTAATCAGACTGAAGAAGTTCCTTGTATTTCTAGTTTGATGGAATGTGTGTATGAGTATGTGTTTTATCATGGATGATTATGGAATTTTTTAATTTTTTAGAAATTCAATTGTTATTTATTTTTTCATCTGATGTTTATTTATATGACACTTAGTTGTATATGTGTATTTGGAGCTTGAACCTGGGTCCTCAAGTGTGCCAGGCAAGGACTATATACCTCTGAGCCACCCATCCAGACCCTGAAATTGATTTTTAATCTTCCTTGTTCTCTATCTAAATTTCAGTTCTTGGTTTCTACTTTTTTAGGAGTTTTGGGAAAAACTGTAAACAAAAAGACATAACAGACATAGGAGCAACAATGTGTGCTAATTTGTACTAAGGACCAGTAAAGCTGAATTAGAGAAGATGTCAGGTCCCTGAGGCAAATGTCCAACTGATCCCTCCTTTCCCTCTTAATTTAATAAATAGGAACTAAACAGGGAGGCCTGCCTGGCTTAATCACAGGGGCTGAAAGAAGAGACCAGTTTACCACATGGAGTCAACACCAAAAAGAGAGAGTCCACTGTGCTTGAGAGGATGAGAAGGAAGAGAAAAAGGCTCAGAGACAAATTTGTTTTTGAGACTTCACTGTTAGCAGAAATAAGTCAGAGTAACAGCTCATCACCTTCGTAGAAGAGCAAATAAAAAGGCAGACCGGACCCAGTCTCTTTTGTAGTTACTGCTGTAAGGCAGAAGTGGTGAAAGAGAGAGGATGTGGAAAAGAAGAGAATGACTTCATTTTACCAAACTGAACGCCCGTTGGTGTGCATTCTTCCTGCTGGTATAAAAATCCCTTCTTTCAGTTAAATATTTTCCTATCATGTGAAAATGTTTTTCTTTATGATTTTAAGTATCTTGTAAACAACTTATGGTTGTATGTTGTGATTTAAACTGTATCCATGCTTTCGTAATTTACTAAAGAAATTAATCTCTTTACTTGTTTTACTGTACAGAAAAACATCCTTTAACAATTTAAATGATAGACTAGTCAAGATTATTATGTAACTTAGGGCATGTTATTATTAATTAGGGCACAAGTTGTTATTAATGATATAGCAATGGTCACACTACAAAGTAAGGACTTGCTATAATATAAAGCAATGAAGAGAAAATTCCTCTCTAGCATGCACTGTTTTACATACTGAAAATATCATAAACCTCCATAAAAACTGGAAGAGAAATCTGACCAGCAAATTTATTGCAAAAGCAAGAATGTAACACTAGTGATATTTTTCCTATTAAGAATTTGTTTCATTCATTTTTGACTTTTGAAGATGACTTTTAAAATGATCTAATAATAACAGGTAACATTGAGTGCTTGCTTCATGTGAGGTACTGTTCTGAGTTTTGTATGTACTAACTTCAAAATGTTCCAAAAAGGTCCTACAAGTTTCCTTAGTATCAGATGGTAAGCCCCAAAACGCCCAGACAAGTCAGAGAAATACTGAAACATTTTCCTTTTGGTTGTTAAAGAGCAACTCTAATTATTGAGACTACGAGCCACCAAATTATGTCAGACAACAGTGGCCAGAGAGGCAGGAAGCAGGGCCTAAGAAAGCTGAGTGGTAGGAGGAAAGCCTGGGGTCACTATTGGGCTACCCAGGGCTTCAGGTAGGCTACTGTGTCAGGGAGCACTGCCGTGTCTGCTGGCTGCTCCTGGAAAGGCTACCATTGGCAGAGCCATCTCACCAGCAGGCAGGACAGGGAGTGTTAATAGCAACACTTTCAATGTGGACTAGGGTTCAAGCAATATAAGACACACTGGCATCTACATGAATACTGGGCCGTATTTCACAGGGACAAAGTGCTCACACCCAGCCCCTAATGACAATCAATGTAATGGGGGATGTCAGAAAATTTTGATTCAATTCCTACTCCATGACTCAGTCTTTTAACTAGGCTCACGTAGAGTCAATGACAGACCATTTAAACAAAAGGTTGCAATAACAATCAACTTCACACAAACCAATAACTCAAAATTGGGAATGATTTGTAAGTGAATAAAGTGATTTGGCAACACACATTCTCTATAACTTGTTATTTAGTAACTAATTACTATACTCTGTGTGTATATTTATAAAATAAAGGTGGATATATTTTGATGTATTTATTTAAATAAGTTACTACACCATTGCCTGAATATTTTGAATACTACATCTGAAACCAATTTTTATTCCCTATTTTACATTTGAGGAAACTAGGAACAGGATTATTAATCAACTTGCCTAAGGTTATAAATGAATAAATATCAGAGTTAAAACTTCAACTCAGACCAACTCTAGAGTTAGTTATCTTTATCACTATTTTTTACTCCTTCCAAGCTATCACTCTAAAAATTGATTTTTCCACCACTTTTTATTTAGCATATCACTTAAATATTATCATATCATGTAAAATTACATCGTTTAAAAGGGGAATAGCACACATCTTAAGTTCTGTTTTTACTGCAAAAAAATTGATAAGCAACCACATTTATGTTCTTTCATTACTAATAATGCTCTTGAACATATATTTTTGTCCTATATTCAAATCAAACTAGAATCCAAGCAATAACAAATAGATGCTGAATGCATTCTCCAATTGATCGCTAAAATTTTGTTTAATAATAAATAAAGAGAGAAAAGACGGTAGGTAGAGAATGGGTGTCCTTCCCAGCAGTTACTTAGCTCAAAATCTAAGAAGCAGGAACACTGCTCCTCGGTGAAGTGGTAACTACCAAAAGTCACTGAAATTCAATACTAGACAGTAAAAGAAACCATAGAGACAGAGAAAGTCAGAAACTTCTAACATAATATAAGAAATAATACGCTGGAGATGCATCAGCTTGACTGGAGGCAGTGGCACTAGTGGTTTTGAAAAGAGAAAATGCACAGGAAGAGAAAGGAAAGTAGAGGGAAAATTGGCTTGGAAGAACCTGCGGAGTAGAGAGGGAGGCTGACCTTAATAGACCCAGAGTCCATGTGGGAAGTAAATGAAAGAAAGGCAAACAAGAACTGCTCAGTCCACAGGAGGATAGTTCATCAAGAATCAGGGTCGCTGGCATGGAAACCATTTATAAGTGCCCCGTGGCTGTGAGCAGAGGCAGAGCCCAAACAACACAAAGAACGAAAATCTATCCTAGACACCGCAGAAGAAACAAGTCCTTTACTTCTCAATAAGAATTCTTACCTTTTTATTTCCTATTCCACCATGTTTTACTTTTTTGTTTCAATTTTTAACTTTTTGAAGTTTTAAAATTTTGTATTATTTTTACTTTTTTCCATTCTGCATTATTGTGTGCAATATGTGTATATTCCCTTTGCAGACAGAATAGATAGATACATCTATATGTAAAGATATGTGTGTATATATACTATATATATATATGCACACACACATAACTATATATAGTATGTGTATATATAGTATATATATGTAACTAGTTACATATAGTTATATACATAACTATACAGGTAACTAGATATATATAGTTTTACCTTAATTTTAATTTATTTCTTCTTCATCCATTTATTATTTAACCTTCTACTCCTCCTTCTCTATAACTATCATATGCTATCTCCTGATTCTCCTCTGTTCAATTTTAAATATTTCAAACTTTCTCTCTCCTGCCTACTCTAATTTCTCTTCACTTAAGAAATTATAATTTCACTATCTGATAGAATTATACAGAATATGTAGTTATAAAAGCTATGTTACTACCTCATTCACTTTATGAATATTAACAATCGATAACATTAATAGATACCTGCTATATATTATGAGTGTGAAGTTTGTGGTTGTTTATTATTGTTGCTGATGTTAAATGTTAAACCCACCATTCTTACAAAGGTAGCAATTAGCATCACAGCTGTCAAAGTAAACACTGGACATTTATCATAAGGCTATATATTTTTAGCTATCAGTAGTGGTATCAACTTAGAGGGGCAGAAAAGTGATTGGGACACTTCAATTTCACACAGTAGAGATCCTGCGGCCAATCAATATTCACAACTCAGCCACATAATAGCAAACCACACTCCACATGCCATATAGGCCCACTTGAGCATCAAAAAACTTCAACACATAGAATAGAGGAGAGAAAAACTCTAACCAACAACCAGGCCCTGAGTAGGATAAACCAGAAAGGGCCATCAAGTGTTGCTCTTGGATATGTACTTACATATCAGAAACAGAAAGAAGCGAACAAAACGGATAAGTACACACAAACAAAAAGTGTATAAAAAGGAAAAGCAATCCACTCAAGTATATCTACTTAATATACAAGTTCAAGACCTCTGTAAATATGACAGAACAGGCAAACAAATCTCACCCCAAAATACAAAATTTTCCCACCAAAGAACCAAAAGATATGGAAGTGGATAAAATTCCAGAGAAAGACTATAAAAAAAACTGATTATAGAAGTGTTCAATCAATAAACAGAAGATCTAAGGTAATGAATTAAAAGAATAAATACTGGAGATGAAAGACTATTTCAATAAGGAAAAAAAGTTAATGGAAATAAACCAATTAGAGCTCCTAAAAATGACATAGTCAAATTAAAAATTCACTTGAAAGCATCCCCAATAAATTAGATTGTATAGAAAATAGAACTTTCGGCCCTGAAGATTGAACACCAGGCCATGAGAAGAGATTACATGAACTTGAATACTCAGTGTGTAAAAAAATGAGAAAAAAAATAAAGACCATGAATCAGAATATACAAGTGCTCTGGGGCAGAATCAAGAAAACAAACCTGAGACTCATTGGCATACAAAAAACATGGCAACACATGCTTTAGCATTAAGAATATCTTTAGTGAGACAGTAGTAGAAAAATACTGTCATATTAGAAATGTGATAGACGTACACATTCTGGATGCATATGGGTCCCCAAATAGACAAGATCAAAACAAGATATATCATAATGCCTAACACAGAAAATAAGGAAAGAATACTAAAATCTGCAAGGAAAAAACATCAGGTCATATTTAGAGGCAAACCAAAAAGGTTCACTTCTAATTTCTCAACTCAGATCCTAAAATTAATAGGCCCTGGAATGAGATATTCCAAACTTTAAAATAAGGCATTTGCCAACTAAGATTGTTATACTCAGCAAAATTCTCTTTCAATATCTATGGGAAAACAAAAAAAAATTCATGACAAGGATAAACTAAAAGAATAAATGACCACTAAGCACTACAAAGAAAACTCAAAGATACACTGAACACGAAAAAAATGTAAAAGAAAAACCAAATCTCCCAAAATGATGAAGATATGTAGAAGAGCAACTAATTAAATCAAAATCAAGACAGAATTAAATAGCAAATGAACTAAAATGAGAAGAAACATTGAATACCCACACAAAATAGTACTGAATGTAATGGTCTCAATTCCCTAATTAAAAGACCTACATTGGTAGAACACATTAAAAAATAAATCCTATCGTATGCTCATCTCATATGCAAATGTACCCATAGGCTGAAAGTGAAAGGATAAAGAATACAGTATTCTATGCAAATGGAGTCCAAAAACAAGCAAGGAGAGCTATTCTCATATCCAAGGAAGCAGATTTTCAACAAAAATTAGTCAGAAGAGACTAAGAAGGCCACTACATACTGGTAAAAGAAAAGAATCCAACAAGAAGATATAATAATAGTAAATATATACGCACTAAATTTTAGTGCACCTAATTACATTTAAAAAATACTTTTGACATTAAATTCCAGATAGATGACAATACAATAATGCAATGAGTTCAACATATCCTTATCACCAATAGGTAATCCAAACATAAGATCAGTAAATATATTTCTAATTTAAAAAATGCTATAAATCGAATGTACCTCATAGACATCTGCAGACTATTTCACCACAAAACACCTGAATTTATTTTCATTATCAGCTGCCCATGGAACTTTTTCCAAAACATATTGTATTCTAGGTCATAGTATAAGTTTTAGTAAATACAAGACAAATGATATAATCATGTAAATTCTATCAGCTCAAAAGGGAATGAAAATATAAAATGAGAGTAAGATACTTCAGCCAGCTTTTTCTCTGATGTGATTAAAAGACCTGAAAAGAACAATTTTAGAGGAGGATCATTTTTTTTTAAGTTGGAGGCTCACAGTATCAGCGGTCTCAGTCTATAGAAAGCTATCTCCATTCATCGGGTTTGAGATGAGGCTGAACATCATGGCAAAGAGAGTTGTGATGAAGGAAAGTGGCTCAGGGCATTTTATCCAGGAAGCAGAGAGAGCTCCACTTGCCAGATACAAAAGGCAACACCCCAAAGGTAGGTAGGTCCCTAGGGACCCACCTCCTCCAACCACAACCTACCTTCTTTCACTTACCATCCAGTTAATCCCTATTAATTCACTGATTGGGTTAATACTTTTATAACCCAATCATCTTACCAGTAAGCCTTCTTACATAGTCTCTCATGTGAGCTTTTAGACGAACCATAACACAAGAAATATAATGGAAACCACATAAACACATGGAGTTTAAACAATACTCTTTTAAATGAAGAACAGATCATAGAAAAATGAGAGAATAAATCAAGAAATTCTTAGAAACATATGAAAAAAACATATCAAAATGTCTGAGACAGTATGAAAGCAGTCTAAGAGGAAAATTTACACAACTGAATGCCTATATTAAAAAATAGGAATTCCAAATAATCTAATGCTACACCCCATGACATTAGAAAAGGAATAACAAATCAATTCCAAAATCAGTTAAAGTTAGAAAATAATTAAGATCAGACCCAAAATGAATGAAGTAGAGAATAAAAAATAATACACAAAATCAATGCAGCAAAGAGTTGGTTCTTTGAAAAGATAATAATTGATAAACTTTTGCCTAACTAGCCAAAAAAAAGGAGGGTAAAAACCAAATTAACAAAAATTGAGCAGATAGAGGTAGATATCATCACAGACATTTCTAAAACGCAAAGAATCTTCAGAAACTATTTTGAAAATTTGTACTCCAATTAACTGGAAAATCTAGAAGACATTGACACATTTTCACACACATATGACCAGCCCAAATTGAATTAGTAAGAATAAAAAACCTAAACAGCAAAACGTCAAGTAATGCCATTGAAACATCAATTTAAAAGCTTCCAACAAAGAAAAGCCCAGGACCAAATTGACTCTCAGATGGGTTAAGCAAGCCTTAAAAAAACTCACACGAGTATTACTCAAATTATTCCATGAAATTCAAATGGAGGGAATATATCCAAATGTATTCTATGAATCCAGTATAAGCCTGATTCCAAAAACAGACAGACACATCAGGAAAGATAACTACATACTAATATCCCTGGTGAACATAGATGCAAAAAATCCTAATAAATTATTATCAAACCACATTGAAAAACATACCAAGAAGATAATACACCATGATCAAGTTGGTTGAGTTAAATTCAGATAAGATGTAATGCTTTACAATTTAATACTATTTTTAGAGTTATAACGGGAAGGGGAAGGGAGGGATAAGGGAGGGTAATTGGGGGGGCACTCTGGGGACAGTTGCAATGTCTAGAATATATACACATCTTATACACATTTTATATTGTCTTGTTAAAATCTTGTAAGGTTGCTCAAAAATAAAAAAATTTAAAAAAAAAGATCCAAGATTGATTCAGCATACACAAATCAATTCATATAATTCACTCAATAAATGGAATTATGATAAGAATCATATGATCATCTCAATAGATGCAGACAATCAAGTACCCATTCATGTTAAAAACACTGGACAAACTAGGCCTAGAAGGAACTTATAACAACACTATAAAATCTATGACAAATCCAAAGCAAA